>PVJC01006421.1:0-33740 GCA_004026665.1 Murina feae | reverse complement strand
TGGAGAAAGGAAAGCTGCTAGCTTCAGGCATCTGAAGGAAGCTCCATCAGGCCCACAGGGGAATGGAGGGAAGAGCCCCAGTCCTCCCTGACCAGCCCTTGTCTGTGCTCCAGGAACCTCCATCCTCACCCCTACATGGCCGGCCGGGAGGGCAATGCCACCAAGCCCGCCTACCCGCTGGGAAACGGGCAGAGACCCAGCGCCGAGGAGGGCCTCACCTCATCATAGACACTCTCGATCTCGTTGAGCAAGCTCTTGGAGCGAAGGGCCTTGGTGTCGTTCTGCTTGAAGTTCGCGGCCTGGTGGTCCAGGGACTTGAGGTATGCCTTCTCATACTGCTCCCGCCACACCTTGTTGAAGCCCTGCTGGGCCTCCCGCCACTCCTCCTCCTTGGCCTTCAGCCTGTGGGGGCCAGAGGGGCTCAGCACAAGGACAGCATGAGGACAGCCTGTCTTCCACCCAGACTAGCCATGCACTGCACGCGAGGGACAGCCAGCTCCAGGCCTCTGTATTGAGTAAAGGGGTAAAGGAGGGAGCCCTGGTCCTGGAGGACCCATGTGGACAGCTTTATGGCTCTTCAAACATCACTGCCAAGGAACCAACCTCCTCCCTGTCTCAGCTTCTGCCACTGACCATATTCCATGTAGCTGTTGACTCAACTGTGAACCCCGTAAGGGGACTGTGTGGGCCTCGCTCAGCTCTGCAACCCCAGGGCCAAGCATAGCATCCAACCGAGGGCAGCACTTAATACCTGTTCACTATCATGGAAAAGTTCCTAAGACACAATACTACATACAAGGCAAGCTGTGAGACAGGTCTCACTCTTCATGGTTCCACCTAATTCTGTGTGTGGTGGCCGAAGGACTAGGACAAGTGTTACCATGCTTTCCTCTCGGAAGGGGACCAGGAGGACGAAGGAAGATGGAGATACCCAGGAAGGCACCCTGAGGCCCCAGGGACCCCCACCCCCCACCTTGTGATGACATCTGTGACCAGCAACACTAATGAGGGAGCGCCCAGGGGCCAGAGCTGGAGAAACCTTTTGAGAACGACCGGGACAGCGGTGACAGGGTTCTTCTTGAGGCTCTCAATGATCTCAGGAGCCTTGTCCCCGTAGATGCGATGGATGGCGCGACGCTGGATCACCTCTGACGTGCCCCCCAGGCAGTCGTCCAGCCGGAACTTATCCTGGTCTTCTGGTGCCATCCGGGACAGTTTTTTCTGCACGCTTTCCAACACCCGAATGGTGGCCAGGTTGGTCTCCAGGACGACGTCTAACTACGGAGAGGAAGGCGGGAAGGGGTCAGTGAGACCCTAGGGAAGAGCCTGGGCTGGCAGAAGGGATGCCTGGACAGAGCTAATGAACTCCACGTCTGAGGGGTGTGACAGGCATTAGACGGTGGGGCCCCGAGCAGGTGAGGCTGATTACGGAGCTGGCATCCAGTCAGGGGAGGCACAAATGCAGGACCTGGTGCTGAGGGACTGAGAGCTACTGGCCATTCACTGCTGGCTGACCCCCTGCACAGGCACAGAGAGCAAGCTTTGCTTGGCAAGAAAAGGGAACGGACCTGTTGTGTACTTAGCCCCTGGATGACTCTCGGGGCATGTGCAGGAGGAGCCAATCCCCAAAGGGGACATACCATGTGACTCCATTTGTGCCACAGTGAGAGAGGAACACAGGTCAGTGTTGCCAGGGGTCGGGGCTGGGCGGGGCTGGGCGGAGGTTTTCAGATATATAGGACTGAAGGAGGGTCAGAAGGGCAGAAGGAGGGGTCCTGGTGGCAAGGAGCTGCTCAGTATCTTGGCTGTGGTGGTGAACACAGGAACCACCTCAGGTGGGAACACGCAGAGCTGAATATACGTGTATGCACAACCCAATACGTGCACACACCACATATGCACACACACATACAGTCCAACGGGGCAAATGTGCCCATGTCACGGACCTCGCTGTGATACTGTGACAGGGACTTGTGAGCTGTTAACACTGGGGAAGGGAACCTGATTGCTGTGTCATTTCTTACGCTGCATGTCAGCAAAATTTTCAAAAAATTAACTTCAGCTAACTTAATTTTTAAAGTGTGTTGTTATTGATTTTGAGAGAGAGAGGAAGGGAGAGGGACAGAGACAGAAACATCGATGTAAGAGCAACATCATCGATCAGCTGCCTCTTGTACACCCCGCACTAGGGATTGAGCCCAAAACCCGGCATGTGCCCCGACCAGGAATTGAACCCATGACTTCTCGGGTCCTGGGTCGACACTCAACCACCGACCCACACCGGCCAGGCAAGCTAACTTAATTTTAAAGAAATTAAATTCAAATACATTGCCTAGCCAGCCTGAAGGAAAGCAAGGCAGAAAAGAGCTCTGTGAGAACCTGCCCTGTTGGAAAGTGCTGGCATCCCTGATACTCAAGAGGAGACGGAGTGGGGTAGTGTGGGGAGGTTAAGAAGGATCAGGATATATCCCAGGAGGGAGAGGAAGATGAGCAGGGCAGAGTGAGAGCAGTGCCATGGAGGTGGGGGACAAGGCACACCCCATGCCACCACCATCCTGGCCAGGACTAAGGGCCACCCAGAGGGCCCTGCAGCACCAGCATACACACCTCAAAACGCTCATCCTCACAGCGGTGCAGCTGCTCCTCATAGGGGGTCTTCTTAGAGCTGACAAAGGTGGAGTCCTCTGACCAAGATGGGAATGAGACCCAGGTGTCATTCAGTACCTGCATCAAGAAGAAATGCTGTTACCCCAGGTAACAAGCCCTGGCTACCAGAACTATTTACGGTACTGTTCACTGTAGAAAATATAAGAAGTAATATCACCTTGATTTTACAGGAAATTCCCTTATCCTACAAACAGTAAATGTGATCAAGTGAACAAATCATAGTATTTCAGGGGTTGGCAAACTTTCCCTATAAAAAGCCAGATAATGCACACTCCCACTGGACTGGCTCAACTCATCCTATCTAATAAAAGAGTAATATTGTAATTAACCGTCTCTCCAAGATGCCTAAGCCATGCCCACCAGGCAATCAGAGCAGCTGTATGCAAATTAACTTAGCCAAGATGGAGGCCACCAGCCATGGAGGCAGGTGTGGCGCAGGGGGCAGAGCGGGCAGGGCGGGTGGCGGGCCTCAGGGCGGACGGGGTAGGTGGATGCCAGCAGGTGGACATCCCCCAGGGGTCCCAGACTGTGAGAGGGCACAGGTTGGGCTGAGGGACCCCCCCCCCCCAAGGGCACAGTCCTATATAATAAAATGCTAACATGCAAATCGACAAACGGCAGAACGACTGGTCACTATGATGAGCACTGACCACCAGGGGGCAGGCGTTCAATGCAGGAGTTGCCCCCTGGTGGTCAGTGTGCTCCCACAGGAGTAGCACCACTCAGCCAGAAGCTGGGCTCACAGCTAGCAGGTGGACTGGAGTGGCAGAGCCTCCCCTGCCTCCATGGCAGTCAGACATCCTGGACTGCGAGGACACAGGCAGGGCTGAAGGATCTCCCCCCTCCTCCACTCAGTGCACGAATTTTGTGCTCTGGGCCTCTAGTAGAGTTAATAAAAGAATAAGCAAGTGCCAAGCAGCCACCAATCCAGAACCAGAGTCAGGACAGGAAGATCAGAGAGGGAGGGACATGTCATGTACATACATGCCAATGAGAATACACCTCCAGTAAGTCCACCTTCTCAGGGCAATGCCCCCAGCACAATGCATTTATGAATCAGAGCTTCTAACCTAACCATGGGCTCACTCCATGAATCTGCCTACACCACAAGGCAGGCATCATGTGCCTGGGCTCCCATCTTGTTTCGACCCAGATGCTTACTGGGACTGGAGACTTTCAGTGATTTCCCGGCCATCTGAGACATGGAAAGCTACCTGAATAATTGTAAAAATGAGCCCAGCCAGTGTGGCTCAGTGGTTGAGCATTGACCTATGAATTGGGAGGTCACAGTTCGATTCCTGGTCAAGGCACATGCCTGGGTTGTGGGCTCTATCCGCAGAGTAGAGCATGTGGGAGGCAGCTGATGGATGATTCTCGCTCATTATTGGTATTTCTATTTCTATACCCCTATCCTTTCCTAAAATCAATAAAAACATATATTAAAGCCCTAGCTGGTTTGACTCAGTGGCTAGAGCCTTGGCCTGTGGACTGAAGGGTCCCAGGTTTGATTCAAATCAAGGGCATGTGCTCGGGTTGCAGGTTCAATCGCCAGTAGGAGGCATGCAGGAGGCAGCCAATCAGTGATTCTCTCTCATCATTGATATTTCTCTCTCTCCCTCTCCCTTCCTCTCCGAAAAAAAAAAAAAAAAAAAAAGTATATATATATATATATATATATATATATATATATATATATATATATATATATATATATATATATAAAGCCAGATAATAAATATTTCAAGTTTTGTGAGGACTACTCAATTCTGCCTTAGTCTTAGTAAAGTAGTCACAGGCAATATGCAAATCAATGGGTGTAGCTGTGTGACAATAAAACTTTACTGACAAAGACAACCAATGGACCAGCTTTTTGGCCTGGGATTTGGCCCATAGGCGGTTCCTTGCTGATCCCTGGAACCCAGCAGGCACTCTTTAATTCTGGATATACAGTAACAGCCTGTCTTCTAACCCTGAAGATGTATTCAATTGTCACACTAAAGAAAAACATATTAAGGGCAGTGACCCTTGGACAGAGCAGGCTCAGCAAAACGAAGGCATGTGGCAGCCTACGCTGGTGCCGTGGGCAAACTGCCAACAGGGTAAGAAACTCACCTCTGCTCAGGTATTTTGTTTTGCCACATCCCAGCACAGCATTACTCACATTCAGGGGGCTGACACTCAGTCTTTTATCTGATATACGAGAATGATGGGTGTTGTGTTTTTTTTTGGGGGGGGGGGGCGGAAGGGGGTACATGCACCACACAAGCCGACGTAAGCCCCAGGGAGCTACCTCCTTGCAGATGGCCGTCCTCCCACTGCACTTGGGCTGCTGGTAAGTTTTGGGGAGTGCCCGATAGCTGGATCCAATGCGCTTACAAGATGAATAGTCGATTTCCCGGCTTATTCCATCCCCAGATCTGTCGCTCATGGGCGGGGCGAATGATAGTTCTTTCACCCCCAGGAAGGACTTGAATTGTGCAAAAAGTTCTGGAAATTTCCTTCAGAAATAAAAACAAATGGTAAGTCGACACCCCCAGGGCTTTCTGGGAGTGATCTAGAGATTTCAGAATGCCTCCATACAGACATCCGTGGTTAAAGATGGTCAGAATGTAAGCTCAGGGAGGAGAGGCAGGAGGCAGAACCTAGCACCAGATGTGCATAAAGTCCCCATTTGGGAGTGAATCTGCTCCCCAAAACTTTGTCACTAGTCAGGCCCACCACTTGCACACTCTGGAAAAGACAACCTAGACCGGCAGAAGCTGGGTCAGTACGTTCCTTGACTGGAAGAGGCCGGGGTTGGCCAACCTGTCCACTCCTGTCTTTGTAAATCAAGTTTTATTGGCACAGTGATGCCCATCCTGACACACTGCTTGTGGCTTTTGCACAATGCCAGAGTTGGATAGCCCTAGCCTTTGGCCCTTGAAGATCAGTCTGTCAAGTTCTGTTCCAGAGTCTTTCTCCCCCATGGGAGAAAGCTCTGTTCCGCCTCCTAGGAACATCCTCTACAGATACATTCTCTTAAGTCAGCGGTTCTCAACCTGTGGGTCGCAACCCCTTTGGGAGTCAAAGACCCTTTCACAGGTGTTGCCTAAGACCATCCTGCATATCAGATATTTACATTATGATTCACACCAGCTGCAACATTACAGTTACGAAGTAGCAACAAAAATAATTTTATGGCTGGGTCACAACATGAGGAACGGTATTGCACTATCGCAAGTCATAATGTAACCACCATGCATGCTGATGGGAAGGTTTTCGTGCAATCCACCCCAATGTCACCTGGATTTATGTTTAAATGAGTGTCAAAGCTTCCTGCAAGAGTGCAGTCACTGTGACAGCTGGCACAGTGATCCTGCCGTAACAGCCAAGCAGGCTCCTCCCCTGGGGTTTTCTTTGGGGCTAAATAGGTCACAAATACAACTGTCTAGAATGCACTCACCACATTATGGATTCTATTTGAAGGGTCTTACGCGCAGAGCCCACATGGAGCTTTCCGAACCTGAGGTCAGGCTGGCTAAGAAACCTGCCCAACGCGACAGGGTGGGTGAGGGGGCGGCAATGCTGGGACCCGGGCAACCCCCTTTCCTAAAGCTCGTTGTGCACGAACTGTGTGTTTGCGTCCACCTCCTAGAACAACCGTCACCAACCGATGGTCTGTGAGGTCCAAGAACACCCCCACCTTCCCAGCAGCTGCCTGGGCCTGGGGCCGCCCACACACTGCCGCCCACACTGAGCAGGATGTGCTGGAAGCCGCTCGTTAAGTATTTTTCTTTGGGTGGCTGGGATGCTAGTCAGTCTTTCATTCTTCCTGAAATTTCTGATTGTTAGAATTTTAAAAGCCTACATAGTGAGATTCTCCAGGGTTTTATGCTGGGTGGAGAAAGTTGATCCTGATTCCATTTATATAACACTTTTGTCGTGTAGGTGTTAGAGATGGAGCTCAGAGATGGTTGCCATGGGCTGTGGCAGGGACTGGAGCAGGAAGCAAGAGGGACACAGGCTTAGGTATCAAAGGTCAACACAGGATCCCTGCAGTTCTGGAGCACTGAGTATTCTGACCGTAAGGAGACACACACCCTTCTCAGGTGATAGAAGTGTACACACACGTACGTACACACACACCAACTAGAAACAGGAAACCTGCAAAGATGGGGAGTTGCCTGAGGGTCACCATCCTGGCTTCGGTGCTGACTTCAGAGGTTCCCATAGGGGAACCAGCCTTAGGATCTGTGCTCTTTCTTACTACTGCCGGGGAATCTATAACCATTCCCGCAACTTCCACTGAAAGACAGTGTCAGAAAGTACCCATCATCTTTCAAAGCAACAGCCCAAAGGTGGAGAGTTTACAGAAGCAAAACTTGAGGAGAGCCTGGCGCAGTGTTGCTCACCCTAAAAACGGGCTGACAAGCTGGAGGAGCTCGGAGCCGGACACGAGCTCCTGGTTGAAGAGTGCGATGCAGCGAAGAAAGTTCTCATAGACCTCCTGGCTCTTCAGGACCCTGCGCACCTGCAGGGAGAGTGTGTCAGGAGGCTTTGCGGACTGGGCCCAATCCTGGCCCCTGTGCCTACTTGGCTGAGCCATCACTAAGTACATGAAGTCACCGACATGGGCTTGCTCTAAAGTGAGTGGCCGTGGTCTGCATGGCAACACTCTCCTTGAGCATTCACAGTTCAGATAGCACAGTTCAGGCCACTGACCCCGTGGGAGCCCCAGTATGAGCTCTGCTTTAGGAAAGTCACACAGCTGGGGCGTGGAAGATGTGTGTTCTCAAATCCGGCTCGGCCCTGAGCTGTGACGCCTACAGTGCACCACATGCCATCTGTTCAATGATGGCCCACCCTCCCTTCCATTGGGAAAGCTGGTGCCAGCCCCTCCTCCCCCTGCTCCCTTCCCAGAAGCTCTCGCTCGGCACATCTGAGTCCCACCAGTCACCTTGTCAAAGAAGGAGAACTCTTGCAGAGTCCCATACTTCCCCACGGCAGCGATGGACAGGTCTTTGGTACCACGCAGTTTCATTTTCTTCTGTGGAAAGAAATTCGTGTTGTCAGTGCTCAGAAATCCACCTTTGTCAGAGTCAGCACTGAGTTCTTCTGGCAGCAACTGTAATGGGTGCTGGATGAGGTCTGCCCAGGACCCCTGTGGATGCCCGTCTCAGAACCACTCACCTCGACCTAGTGACGGGTGAAGGTCACAGGACTGCCCCACCCATAATCTGGGATCTAAGTCTCGACAGCTTAGGGCTTTAGATAATAGGCAGGAACATCATAAAGTTGGAATAGCAAGGGAGCCATGCCACTGGATACAATATCAGAAACCCCTCCCCTATCGTTTTACCCCGTGAGCCATGGTGATGGGAAAGGGACAGGAAAAGGACAGCACAGGTGGGATCCCACAGAGGCCCAGGTTTTAAGTCTCTGGAAGACTTTTGTCTCTAAGCTCGACTAGGACCTAAACTTGGCTGCACTCCTGAGGCTGTAAAAACCATCTTCTGGCCTTGACCGGTTTGGCTCAGTGGATAAAGCCTTGGCCTGCGGACTCAAGGGTCCCAGGTTCGATTCCGGTCAAGGGCATGTACCTTGGTTGCAGGCACATCCCCAGTGGGGAGTGTGCAGGAGGCAGCTGATCAATGTTTCTCTCTCATTGACGTTTCTAACTCTCTTTCCCTCTCCCTTCCTCTCTGTGAAAAATCAATTATATATATATTTAAAAAAACACACAACCATCTTCCAATGCCTGAAGAATGATGGAGAGGTGTCAAGGGGACACAGGAACCACTCTGAAAGGGCTGTACTGTCCCATTTTGGGTCAGTTTGGGCATCAAGATAAACTAGTAGTTACGGCTTATAACCTGGAGTTCACATTGACACAGGTAACTAACTAAAGGGGAAAGGGAAGTCCTTCCTTACAGTAGAAAGTCACCTAGTAAACGCACCAACAATGATGGAATGAGAACACCACTCTCATGGGTGATGAGAGCAGCAGGAGCTGGAACTCAGCCCCTGCATCCCCTGCAGGGCACCCGATGCAGCAGGGCACCCAGCCTGCACAACTGCACACGGGCCTGCCCATCAGAGTTGTGACGGTGACAAGGAGCGGAATGAGCACTGCATCTGGTTTCTCGAGGGGGAGGTGGCACTCCTCACAACTATCTTGTGATCCAGGGCAACAGGTGAGCAGCACCCTGGGAGGTGAGCTGACTTCCCAGAGTCAGGGCCCAGACTCAGCCTCCTGCCCCAGGCCTACTTGCTTGGGGCCTGCGAATGCTGCTCCCCAGTTCATGTAGAGAAGGCAAGGCTGCCGGGTGTCCACGCACATGTATATCCACACCCAAGGTTGGCGATTACCTTGGCCGGTGCTGACACAGGACGGAGGAGGGAGGGCCGGGAGCGCTTTTTGCTGTGTTCCAGGTTCTTCTCGTGCTCACTCTTCTGGACACTGTTCATTTCGCAGGGCCCATTTCCTGTGAACTAAGGACACAAACACAGGAGGAGGTTAGGGTTGGAGGGACACGGCTGGGCCCATCAGGGCTGGTTCTCCACTTGTCCATACGCCTGGAACAGCCTTCAGCTCGGTCCCTGGCTCCAGAGAGCACTGTTCGCCATTGGCCAAGGGCTCTGTCCAAGTGTGAGGTGATCCCAACTTTTGAGATGCTCACATTTACTGGGGAGAGACCCGTGTACCGGATCATGACAGTGTGACAAACACCATGAGGCTGGGAGAAGGCTCACCGAAGGCCACGATGGAGGCTGGGTCCTGACAGGTGAGGGAGCCTCAGGGTGGAACACCGGAGCTGGGCCTGGGTGAGTGGGGCTCACACAGTGCACCACCGATAAGAGGGTCTGGTGTTCAAGTGCACCCAGAAGGGAAAAGCACTTCAGGCGAGGGGACTGGCACGCACAGAGCCCCAGCAGCAAGAGGAAGCAGCCGACAGCCTCCAGGTCACTGGGCGGGGGCGGGGTGGGGAGGGGGTGGGTTTGCAGCCACGTTTGCATTCTTTCCTATGAATGAGCAGTGTGGGCACTCGGTGGGGGCTCACTGCTGGTACTCGCAGGCTCCCCAGCAGCCCTCAATGAACAGGTTAGGGCTGTTTCTCCCAAGTGGGGTATCTCCTGGGTGTTAGCAACATTTACAAAAGACGCTGCTGGGAGAACTTGCATCTACGTGAATGTGCTGGGAAGCTGGAGTGGGTGGAGGAAGGTGGGCAGACTGCAGCTTTCCTGCAGGATGTGGCAGGGCTGGGGCGGTACTCCAAAGTCACCTACCATGCTGTCATTCCCACCCCACCATGGGACCTGGAGGGGGGGACACCACATAAAGGACACACGATAGGCCCAAAGCGTGGGCTGGGTGAGCACGTCATGCTGCACCCAAAGAAAACAGCAGCATCTACCAGGTAAGAGTGAGCTCTGCATCTGTGTGTCTCTGCCTGGGACAGGTGTACATGATACATTGTTACATAAAACAGAAAAGAAAAAAAACTACGCAGAATAAACAGGATGCCATTAAAAAAAAAAAAAAGGATAGCCCTAGCCAGTGTTCTCAGTAGTTAGAGCACCGGCCTGAGCACAAACGGTCACGGGTTCAACCCTAGAGGTCAAGGACATGTACCTCATACTTTGGTTATGGGTTTGCTCCCCAGCCCTGGTCAGGGTGCGTGTGGGAGGCAACCAGTCGATGTCTGCCCCTCTCTCTCTCTCTCTCTCTCTCTCTCTCTCTCTCTCTCTCTCTCTCTCTCTCTCTCTCTCTCTCTCTCTCTCTCTCTCTCTCTCTCTCTCTCGGATGTTTTCCCTTGCCCCCCCCTTCCTCTCCTATTCTCTCCCTCCCTTCCTGTTACTCTTTCTCGGAAAAGCAATGGAAAAAATATCCTCAAGGTGAGGATTAATAAAAAAAGGGGTAAACATCTGTTTGCACATGCAGTGGGAATTTCTAGAGGGATTCAATGTAAGACGCTGGGTGCTCACCTCTGAGGACAGTGACTGGGGAACTGAGGAGAGGAAGGGAAATTTACTTTTCACACTTGACACTCTTACTGATACTTGATTTTCTTCATGAGCACCTACTATTTTATAATAATTATAATGACAGTAATAAAAATCTTATCGTTAACTATAGGCCACACTTGTCCCTTAGGGGAAAAACTTCTTTGGAGAATAGTCATCTAAAGACTCAGTTACTCTTAAGACGACTAAGTGGAAAAATTCTCTCTCATCTTTTTTGTGGCTGTAAGAAGAGGAGGAAACACCAGTTCCTAAAGGAGACCGGCAGAGGCGCTAGGACATGCACTGAGTGGGAAGGAGATGGGGGCCAAGGGCAACATCAGCGAACACTAGTTAACAGTTCCAGTTTATGAACACCTGAGCCAGATGGACCCAAAGCCCATTTGGCTGGAGGTTGGCATATTCACCATGCTTCTTCGCCTGTTTCTGTAAATAAAGTTTTATTAGCACATAGGCACACCCACTTGACATACAGTCCAAGGGTGCTTTCCTGATACAGTGCCGGCCTGCACACCAAAGGGTAGCAGAACTGAGTCGGTGCAACATAGGATGCCGGGCCTGCAAAGCCCAAGGTACCTGGCCCTTCACAGGAAAACATCCGCCAACTCTGGCCTAGGCCCAACCGTCAGGTTTAATGAGGACAACATCAAATTTCATCTTGGTTTCTTTTTCCTGACATTTTAATAGAAATCCAAATATTAATACAAAGGATCATAATATAAAGTTCACTTTATATATTAAATTGTACATGGGTGTTTTCAATAATTTAAACATTGATTCAATCTTTCTAAATATATAAGGTAACTCTAATCACCTAATATTCTCTAAAAAACTGAACTGATAAATGCCATTTTAAAAAAATGTATGGGCAGGCAGTTTTCTGGGGGAAATCCTTAATTTTTTAGGATGGCTTTATCTCTATGCCCAATTTTGTAAATTTCCAGTCATGCTCACCAGGGGGTGCTGCGACCACATCCATGAGAGGACAAGAGGCTCCACTCACTGGCCATCCACCAGTAGTTGAAGCATCATCATCATCAAGATGAAATTCCATCAGAACTAAGACCACCCTTGCCCCAAAATTGCTAAGAGTTGGAACAAACAGTGTAGACAGACACTTCTATCAATTACCTACTGTCGGTTGTGCAATGCCCCCCATAACCCCAATGGACATTCTCCACCCACTATACTGACTGCCAGGATGGTTCAGTAGCAAAGACCCAGCCTCATTCTGGCCAGGCACTTCCCTAAGGAACTTTCCAACTGGCCCAGGAAGAGAGGGTCACTTCCTGGAGGCGCCCACAGCAGGAAGGTGGCCGAGTGAGACTGGAGCCAAGGTGTGCGATCGCGAGCCCTCGCTGCTCCAGGCACTGCGCCCACTACCTCTGGTCAAGGCAGGGCTGCTCCCTCGAGCCTCCCTGGTGTGGAGACAGGACGCATCACTAGCCCCTTCACCTCTGTCGGAGTAGTGAAAGCGGGCTGGACACTCAGCCAGACCTTCTTTCCCAGGAAGGTGGGCTGTCCCTGGACCACTCAGGGCTGACGGCTGGCTCTGGGAAGGCCAGTCAGGGCATCACTGTGTGCCCACCTCCCTGCGAAGATAGGATTCAAGGAAAAGCTGCCAAGGCTGAGAGGCAAGGCCCAGGTCCAAGAGGACGAGACCCCAGGGATCCACAAAGCACACCAGGGGCAAGTATGACAGGACGCAGCTTGAACTACCAGAGGTGCGGAAGGAAGCGGAGGGGCTTTTGCTGAGAAGAGAAAGATGGAGCACTGAGCACATGCCAGGCCTTGCAGAAGGCACTTGAAGAACAAGTCTGTCGTGTCCCCATGTGAGCAGGGGGCTGGCAGGAAACAAGGCCTGGAGGCACTGGCCGAGCCCACCTACAGCGCCCTAGGTGGCTAAGCAAGTGCCATGGTCCAAGCTGTGTTCACAGGGTTCAGTGAGGATGCACTGGGCTCCAAGCAGGTTGAAAGGATGGGCTGCAGCTCCAGCACTTAGTATCAGCCCCACTGATAGGCACAGAGCTCCTCCAACTTGAAATCAGGAAGCGTTTCCTGGTGGCATCCTTGCTAAGTGTCCTGGAGACAGTGACACGGGCGGGGGAAAAGGGGTCGGCACGTGAGACTAGCCCCAGCCCACGTACTGGAAGTCTGCCTGGCTGGACTAAGAGTCTTCAAGGCATCCAAACCCACACTCCTGCCCCTGACCTCCTCCCTCTAAGACCGCCCTCACAGCATCTTCATTCAGAAGCAGAATCCACGAGAGGTGGGGATGAAGTGTGAAGTGTGTGTGTGTGTGTGTGTGTGTGACTTCTGTGCTCACACTCCAAGTCGTCATCAGGACAGAGAGGAAAAATGAAAAGAGGAAGTGGAAGTCAACAAACTAGGAAGAGAAGGGAACTTCCTCAATCCAATAAAGAGCGTTTATAAAAAAATCCACAGCTCACAGCACACTCAATGGTGAAAGACTTAAATCTTCTGCTCTAAGATCATGAACAAGATAAAGATGTTTGTTCCCACCACAGTACTGGAGGTTCTACCAGGGCAATTAGGCCGAAAACAAAGAAAAAGAAAAAGAAGAAAAGGGGATTAAAATTGAAAAGAAGGGAAACTATATTAGCAGGTGACATGATCTGATAGACACAAAATCCTAGCAAATAAATGCACAGAAACAAAGCTAATAAATGAATTCGGAAAAACTACAGGTCACAAAATCAACACACAGAAAGCAGTGGTGTTTCTACATGCTAGCAATGAACAATCAAAAATGCAATTAAGAAAATTTCCTTTCCATTAGCATAAAAAATGGTAATACTTAGGAATAAGTTTAACCAGGGCAGTGTAAGACATGTACATTGAAAACAATAAAACATTGCTGGAAGAAATTAAAGGAGATTTAAATAGTTGGAAAGATGCTCATGTTCATGGATTGGAAGGCTCACTACTGTTAAGATGGCAATACTTCCCAAAACAGTTGAAAGATTCATTGCAATCCTTATCAAGATCCCAATGGCCTTTTTCATAGAAATGAAAAAGCTGATCTTCAAATTTCTATGAAATTATAAGGGGTCCCGAATAGCCAAAACATTCTTAGAAAAGAACAAAACTGGAGGACTCAGACTTCGGGTTTTCAAACTTATTACAAAACTACAGTAAACAGGACAGCGTGGTGCTGGCATAAGGAAAGACATGGAGATTAATGAATCAGAATAGAGAGTCCATAAATAAACTCACACGACCATGGCCACCTGGTTTTCAACAAGGGTGTCAAGACCATTCAACGGGAACAGAAGAACAGTTTTTTCAGCAAATGGTGCTGGGGTGACTGGATCTGCACATGCAAGAGAATGAAGCTGGGCCCTCTACAGTGTTTACCTCACACTCTGTGCAAATACTAACTCAAAAGGGATCAACGACCTAAATGTAACGGCTAAAACTATTAGAAGAAAACACCTGAATTCACAAGAGTTGGCAATAGATTCTTAGATTTGACACTAAAAGCATGAGCAACAGAAGGAAAAACAGGTCACTGGACTTGATCAAACTTTAAACTTATGTGCATCAAAGGACACTAAAAAAAAAAAAAGACAAAAAACCTGCAGAATGAAGGAAAATATCTAATAAGGATCTAGTATTCAGAATAGATAAAGAACTCTTACAAGTTAACAACAGAGACAAACTAAAATACGGGCAAAAGAATGCACATTTCTCCGAAGAAGATACAAATGTCCAATAAGCACATGAAAAAAAATTTCAGTATCATTCGCCAGCATGGAAATGAAAATAAAAACCACAATGAGATACACCTTCACATCAACCATGAAGGCTATAATTAAAAAAAGGAGCCCGGCCATGTGGCTCAGTGGTTGAGCATCGAACTATGAACCAGGAGGTCACGGCTTGATTCCTGGTCAAGGCACATGCCTGGGTTGCGGGCTCGATCTCCAGTGTGGGGTGTGCAGGAGGCAGCTGATCAATGGTTCTCTCCTGTCATTGATGTTTCTCTCTCTCTCCCCCGCCTCTCCCTTCCTCTCTGAAAGGAAACTACCAAGTGTTGTGAGGGGAGAAATTGCTCACGTGGACAGAAAATGGTGCAGCTGCTTATGGAAAACAGTGCGGCATCTCCTCCAGAACACAGAGCTGCAACAAGACTCAGCAATTCCTCTCCCAGGTAGAGACGCCAAGAAACTGAAACAGGGACTCAGACAAACCCTTATGCACACATGTGCACACCACCACTCCTCACAATCGCCAGAGTGGAAATGACTCAAGTGCTAACTAAAGCATAAAAGGAGTATGGTCCAGCCTTGGCTGGGCTCAGTGGTCAGACCGTCGGCCTGCGCACCAAAGGGTTTGATTCCCAGTCAAGGGCACGCACCTGGGTTCCAGGTTTAATCCCCAGCTCCAACATCTTACATGTGCAGGAGGCAACCAATTGATGTATCTCTCCCACATCGATGTTTCTCCCTCTCCCCCCCTTTCTCCCTCCCTCTCTCTAAAAGTCAATGGAAAAATTATCCTTGGGTGAGGATTAACAAAAAGAATATGGTCCATCCCTACAATGGACTATGACTAGGCCACAGAAAGGGATGATGCGCTGACACATGCTATAATGTGGATGAACCTTGAAAACATGCTGAGGCAAAGAAGTCACAGCATGTGACACAAAAAACTACATGTTATATAATTCCATTTATATGCAATGTCCAGAGCAGGAAACCCATATACAGAAAGCCGACTGGTGGTTGTCAGGAGCTGGGGGAGGGGAATGCAGAGTGACTCCTTTTGGGGTAATGGAAATGTTCAACAACTGGAGAGAAGTAGTGCCTATACAACATATAAATGTATTAAACACCACTAAAGTGTATGCTTTAAAATGGAAAATTTTACTTTAATCTTTTTTTTTTTTAAGTGCCTTGGCTGGTGTGCCTTAGTGGTTAGACCATCAGTCCAAGCACTGAAGGGTCTTGGGTTCAATTCCTGGTCAAGGGCACCAATTGGATTGCAAGTTGCACCTCCAACTACAGTCAGGGGGCATGCGAGAGGCAACAATCCATGCTTCTTTCCGCCCCTATCCCCACATTCCTCCCTTCTACTCTCTAAACATCAATGGAGCCCTAGCCGATTTGGCTCAGTGATAGAGCATTGGCCTGCGGACTGAAGGGTCCCAGGTTGATTCTGGTCAAGTGGACATGCCTGGGTTGTGAGCTCGATCCCCAGTAGGGGTCCTGCAGGAGGCAGCCGACCAATGATTCTCACTGATGTTTTTATCTCTCTCTCCCTCTCCCTTCCTCTGTGAAATCAACAAAAATAATGTTAAAAAAAAGTCAATGGGAAAAATATTCTCGGGTGAGGATTAACAACAACAAAAGAAAGCACCTTATGTTCATGAAAAAGGAAATGGAAAGGGCATTTCCAGCAAAACTCGGGCCACAACAGGGGTAGACAAACTAACGAATGCAGTCTGTATCCTCACAGTCGCTGTCCCAGATCCTTCCTCTGCTCTCTGCCTCCTGTCATTGCTAAGACTCAGCCCACCCTCCCTGCACCTGCTCACAGAGCCCTGGTTACAAGGCAGGTGGCTCCACGGTCCTTGTCCCAGGACTGAAGGTCAGGAGGAATACACGGTCCCCTCCCCTGGTCTCAACCTACCAAAGCAGCCCTTGCCATGTGGCACCGTCCACACTGAGAAGCCCTCTTCAGAATCGACTCCCGCTTGACATGGAGGTGGAGCTGTGACGGGAGCCTCCCTGGGAATCTGTATCCTGGGTGGCTCCTGGGGGAAGCTCCTGGGGGTTGGACAAGCCTGGCCTGCCTCTGGGGGCTGCACTGAGGCATGGAGCCCCGGCTGAGAAGGTGCCCCCACGCTGGATGGGTGCTCTGTACTCACCAGGGACCGCTTGGCTTCAGGCAGGAACTGTCCAAACTCGGAGAGCAGGTCCTCCTGGCCCCGGAAGAGGTTTGCCACCTCAGTGAACACCTCCTCTTCAGACATGCCTCGGAAGGGCCGGCCCTTTGTGCTCAGCTGCTCCTTCTGCCAATTGTTGGGAAAGAAAATGAGTCGTTAGCCATGGAACCAGGTACTTAGGCTGTGACATTCAGGCAAACCACTGTGGAGGAGACAGGATGGCTACTGGGAGAGAGGGGCCCACCTTGGGGTGCCCTCTATCGGGGCCCCTTGCCTAGAGGACAGTCCTACGTGCTTGTGTCTGAACCCAGTTCACAGCACAGCCTGAGCCCTGGCCTTGGATGAGGCCTGCGCTAGGAGAGTGGGGGACATGTGGACAGGGACACAGCGTGGAAGGACATGGTCCCAGCCCTCCCAAGGGCAAGGGAGCATGTTTTGCTGGGCAGGGAAGTGTGGAACTAGTGCTGGGCCTTCAAGGGAAGAGGGTAGAGAGAAGGGAAGGCACTTCAAGGCCAACAAAACGGTTCACCAGTGTCACCACACTTGAAGAAAGATGGCCTGAGTCAGAGCTCAAAGTAACAATATAAAGACTGGCAGGGACCTGGGTTGGGAGGGCAGGAAGCTCAAGTTAGATATTAAAAATAAGTCGTGTCAACTTTACACCTGAGGATATGACCAAGTAAGAGGCGTTGGGGCCGGGGCCCTCCCAGAGCGAAGGACACTGCCACCAGCATGCCTACTCCGCACGTCTCCCCTCCTCCCGGCCTGCTGCGCCTGAGGGAAGCTGGTTTTCGATCCTGAGCCGTAGCACCTATTTAAGACGGGAAAATAACTGCCTCGCCCCCCACCAAAGCCACCAGGACACGCGAAAGACAAAGGGAAAATGGGCGAAGACCACTCAGTTCAGAGAATGCAGTCACTTCTATACACATGAAGCAACGATCACACTGGGTGATGTTTAAAGAAAAACGACAGCAAACGGCGCCACTTGGCTCATCAGGACAGGAAGGCGAGAAGGACGTGGGAACCGTAGGGCGGCGAGGGAGACTGGCACAGGGAAACGTGGTGCTGTCCATGACCACGTCACGGGCGCACACCCCGACTTAGAGACACACGTCAGGGAATGTTCCCACAGAGATGGTCAGTTCTGTTCTATCATTTGTTTTGGAAACGCATCTGTCTGAGCTTGACACATGTCCTGAGGAATCATCTGAGCGCAGTGTGGATTTTACGATTGCTTATGTGGGAGAAGCCCTGGGCGAGAGCAGAAAATTGCACTGAGCTGATCTGAGTAGTGTGGGAATCTAACTGCCCCCTTTAACATCTGTTAGGAGCGACCGGCCATCCCCGTCGAGAGTTACAATGTCCGTTCCATTTCAGGAAACCTCCTCCCAGCATCTCACAGTGACCCACAGGCCTTTCCAAGGTCAAGTGCCAGAAGTGCTGTGGTATTCATTCACTCTTAGCCTTTTAATGTTTACAATGGCGCTACCATTTATAGTAGGTGCCTTTTTTTTAGCGTATGGCTAACAGTTTCCCAGTGTTGTGCCCTGACCCTGTTTTCCCACAAGCCCTGTGGCGGGTGCGATTTCCAGAGCAAGGTCCCTTCTAGGAATGTCAAGTGTCACATCGGGGCAGAACTGGCTGTGCTCCCCACAGTACACATGGGACCAGCTCTCCACAGCTGACCCAAGGCAAGCACCTTAGTGAAAGCTGCATTTAACCCAGGGGTCAGCACCACCAGTGTTACAGCCATTTACACACAGAACCTGAGGTTCAGGGGGGCGAGGGAAAGGGCTCTGAGGGCACAGATGGCAAAGCTAAGGTCTGAACCAAGACCTAACAGACATCAAACCCGGGAGCACACGGCCGCATTTACCAGAGCTGCTTGCGTTGGGCCTCACAGTGTCTTTTAAAAATCCAAGCCAATGTTCTAAAACCAGGATAACTCACACAAAAACTCAGACTCCTAGCTCCTCTTGAAGAAACGAACGGCCTAGGGTCGGGGTCATCAGGAGGCTCGTTTGAAATGCAGGTGCTGGGCCAGACATGAGGAGTCGTAACTCTGGGATGAGTTCCGGGCATCAACCCCCAGTGGCTCTGGCTGGAGGACACCAAGCTGTGCCTTCACCACTGAGTCTTCTCTGAGTGAATCTCTGCTCCATCATTATGACCTTAGACAAATAAATCTAACTTCTCTGCCTCCCCATTACCATCAACAGAACAGACACCTCCCAGTCTCCTCTCTACAATGGTTCTTCCAGCCCCTAAGCTGTAATGACACCATGGAATCTGTGAAGGACCCATACGCTCCTATGATCGCAGACATCACTGCCCCCAGCCCCAGATCGAATGCTCTCAGCTCCACTGCAATCGCTCATCTGTGAGAAGCGAGTTCTTACTGCTGTACAAGTGCTCCGTACTAGACTGAGCCAGACGGGGCCATGCACGCCGCCAGCACCACTGGCAAAGTTTTTGTGTCAAAACAGCTCCGCTGGGTTTTCAGGGAGCAAATGTCACCTGACTGTACACACTTATGCTAAAGAGAACCCCACTTTATTTCACTTATCAAGGTCGTGCAGAAGATTTCATTTCTTAAAGTGGGTCTGTTGCTTAGAAAAATAAAAGGGGTCAGAAACTCCATGTCTGGAAGAGGATGATGTCCAAACCCTTGCATGACACAGATGTTCCTCACCACTGCCTGCCTGAGCTTCCTGTTAAGTCTCCTTCTGACCCCTGGGCCTTTGCGTGGGCTGTTCCCAACACGAGAGTCCATCCTTTATCTGTACCTGTCTACCTGATGGTTCTGGCCCATTTGTCAAGATTCAACCTGAGTATCTTCTCTCTGACCCTTACACGGTTGGCAACATTAACCCTGACAAACTTCTTTGCGTTTCCCTTCTTTTCCACCCTCCTCATCTCAAGTTTCTCCCACTTGCAGACTGCAGCACCCACTCACCTCTGCTGCCTCAGTGCCTGCACAGCTGTACTCGGCAGAAATAAAAGCTGTGTGGTCTAAACAATAACGAAGTGGCCTTAGAAAAAGAGCATTAGGTTCTTTTTAATCCTTCTGATGTATGTTTCCTTGGGTACAGAGCTGCCTCAAGAAGTATATTAAAACCATAACGAAACCGAACTCCAATAGGTATCTGTACATCCACGTTCAAAGCAGCCAAAATGTAGAAGGAACTCAAATGTCCGTCAAAAGATGAACGGATAAACAAAATCTGTTCCATCAACACAATGGAATATCATTCGGCCTTATGATCCCACTAGGTGAGGTCCCTAGAGGAGTCAAAAAATGTATTGAGACAGAAAGCATGGCGGGTGCCAGTGGCTGGGGAGTTAGTGTTCAATGGGGGCAGGGTTTCAGTTTCACAAGATGAAAGTTTTGGAGCAGGACAGTGGTGATGACCGCACAACGATGTGAATGTACTTAATGCCGCTGAACTGGCCACTTCCACATGGTTAAACGCTAAGTTTTACATTCCCCGTATTTTACCACAGCAAAAAAACTAACGCGAAAACAAGAGCTTATCCGATTTTTACAGGATTCCATGAACTCAGACGAGAAAATGCACCTGACACTGGATCACACCAGGAAGAGCTGCAGAGGAGTGTGGCCGAGTGGGGCCTCTCACCTGGTAGGTGTGCAGTATCTCCAGGAAGGACCTGTAGACCTCGGGGTGGTCCAGGAAGCGGGTCTTAATCTTGTTCACGTAGCTGATGGCGTTGTTGAACTCCACCGAATCCGACTCCAAGGGCGCCTGGGGTTTGTCCTCCTTGTACAGCAGCTGCTGTTTGAAGTTCTCAGCACAGTCGCTGTGGTTGTGCGAATTCTCCTGACAACAATATGACAGTAAGTGACTGTCGGCCCGACACCAGGAACAGATTGTGACAAACGCCAGACGAAACGCCACTATCTGCACAAGAAAAGGCAAAACCTCGCACAAAGCCAAGTATTTCAATTAGATGCAGAAAAAAGGTGCTGTCTGCAGGCCTGGGGGGAGGGATGCAGATGGGGAGCCCACGGAGCAAGCAGATGGCTCCTCCTGGGCCTTCTGTGGGCCTGGGCTCTCCTGGGTGAGTCTTAGGAACTCGCCTCCGCCTGATCCTTTGCAACTGATTCAGAGAACACGAAGGTTTCAGAAACACTCTACGCTTTAAAAAATTAGCATTTGCAAGAAATGTATAAAATGTGGATTGCTTAATCCTTTTCAGAGTGGATTTTTGGCCTCTTTATAAAAGAAGTCTTCCTACACTTTTTGTCAGCCCATTTCGGTGAGACTGTTTTCAGTTGTAAAAGCACCTGCTCTTAGCAGGTATAAAAAATGGACCCTGCAGGTAAGGGGGACCCACTGTCCAGGCTACTCGGGCCTGCGGGACTTTTGGTATTAAGCCCAGGCAAGTCGCTTGAGAGAAGAGATGGGCCCTGGCCAGTCATCACGCATGCCCTTCATTTGCATGTTCCCAACAATACAAATTTAAAAAGACACACAGCTCTTGCCTATGCACCCAGAATCCTAGTTCTTAGGGGACAGGACCGACGCCCAAGGTGATATTTATGTTTCTAAACTGGAAATTTGCGTGAGGTTCTGATGACAGCCTCCCTCTGCCACTGACAGCAGCTGGGCCGTCAGGAGTGACCCGTGGCATCCTACAGGTCCTTAGCAGGCAGGGGCTATTTCTCAAGCAGTCTTCTGGAAGCATCCTGTGCCCAACCAAAATGCCCGTCTCCAGGCACTCTGAGCCCCTTTCTTGCTGTTTTTCTCTCACTGCAGCATATTGTACTTATTCTGTTGTTTGCCCACCCTGACTAGATGGCAAACATCGTTAAGACGGGAATTCTACTTTGTTCACAACCATATCCCCAGTGCCTGGAACAGTGCTTGGGACAGAGCAGGCTTCCTCCACTGCTGTGGAATGATCAGATGAACAGGTAAAGAAACAAACTGAGTCTACTGTTCCCATCGCCCAGGCGCCCAGCACCCCACCTGCACCAACCTCTGACCAAAAAGGCTCTGGAGCGAGATGGGGACTGCCGGGCACACTGCCCATCAGCTGGGTGGGAGCACTAATCTGCTAGAGACGCCCTAACAAAATACCACAGACTGGACACCTTCAATAACAGGAACTTATTCCTCTGGCTCTGGAGGCTGGAAGTCTGGAGGTTGGTTTTTCCTGAGGCCTTTTAGCCTGTAGATGGCTGCCTTCTCGCTGGGTCCTCGCATGGTTGTCTCTCTGTGTGCACCCAACCCTGAGTCTCTCTGTACCTGAATTTCCTCAGGACACCAGTCAGATTGGATTAGGGGTCATTATCACTGTAAAAACCCTATCTCCAAATAGTCACATTCTAACACACTGAGGGTTAGGCCTTCATTGTAGGAATTTGGGAAGGGGACACAATTCAGCTCATAACAGTGGGTGCAGAGGCAACTCTAAAAAGTCTGAGCTGAGGAAAGCAGACACACAACAGAATCAGAGCAGTCACAATTCTTAACACCACTTTTCCTGGGCAGTGGAATTCATTCTAAGACACTCTGGGGGTGTTCCTGCTGATTAAGTCCCAGTGGAAGATGGAAGGAGCAGGGCGAGGGAGCAGCCTTGGGGTCAGGTTTTGCTTTACAGAAGGCTGTGCTCTCACCCGAAGCTCCCCATGACTCCACTTCAAGGGGGCATTTTCAAGTGCTACCTTCCCCTTTCACCCCCCTGGAGTGAGCCACGGTGACAAGACAGAGTACCATCCCTAGAGACAAGGGCTCCAAAATATGAGCCAGACAGTAATGAGGTACAGTGGCTATATCAAACAGTCTGGCATTTCTTTACTAAGTTAAACATAGTTACCATGTGACCCAGCAATTCTGCTCCCAGGTATCACCCCAAAACAACTGAAAACAGATGTCAAAATCACCATTAGGTGGAAACAACCCAAGTGTCTGTCAACTGATGAAAGGATGAACAAAATGTGGTCCATCCCTACAATGGAATATTCGGCCATAAAAAGGAATGCAGCTCTGGTTCACGGACGCTCTATTACAACATGGATGAACCTTGAAAACACCATGCTGAGTGAAGGAAGCCGGACACAAAAGGTCATATAGTGTATGATCCCATTTTCATGAAATATCCAGAACAGGCAAAGCCATAGGGAAAGGAGTGGATTAGTGGCTGCCAGGGGAGAACTGGGAGGTATAGTATCCTTTTGGAGTGATAGAAATGTTCAGGAATTGGTGGTAGTTGTGCGATATTGTGACTATACTAAGAAACCACTGGACACTTTTAAATGGTTATAGTGATGAATTTTGTTTTGTAAATATTACAATTAAAAATATTTTTTAAATGTAACGTTCAGAAAACGCAGGAACCACTGGCCATACAAAAACAAGCTGCCTTTGGCCCAAGGGGCATAGTTTGCCAATTCTTGGTCTGAACCTTCTGGCACAATCCAGTCTCTTCTCTTCTCTGCCAGCTGGGGTTGGCCTGGTCTAGGCAGTTAGAATGCCTCCTAGACACTGATAAGCCACTCTTCACGGCCAACTTGGCCCTCTAAGCACCCACATCCAGCTCCACCTAGATATTTAAGAGACGCCTCATTACACACAGAGCAGCAACCCGTCTTCCCTGGCCTTGCTCATCTCAGCAGGGGCCTCAACCTTCCCCCAGGGCTCGGGCATCCTGGATCCTGGACCTCTCCCTTCCTGATACCCACACCCCTGATCTGCAACACCATCCACTGTCTGGATCACCTGGGCCTCACACATCTCCTTTGCTCCTCAGTCCACGGGTGGCACAGTAGCCAGAGTGGCCTTTCCTTAACTCCCCACCAACTCCCCACATTCCTGTCTCTCTAGCCCACCCTCTAGCCTTCATGTCCCAAACCCACTGGGTTCTGGACATTTCTCAAGCACACCCGCTCATTCCTACCTCAGGCCTTTACCCCCACCACCAGGAAGACTCCCATCCCCACCGACACAGGCACGGCTCCTGCTGCCCTCCTCGAGCCCTGGCCTCGTGCCACCTTTCGCTTGCAGTGCTGAACTCCCTCATGTACGTCCCATCTGTCCATCTGCATCGCAGCAAGCACCTCAAGAGCTAGAACTTCCCTAAGCCCAAGGGCCTCACACAGAGGAGATGTCTATACTTACTCTGTGACTTAAGCACAGAGGTGATCTGCCAGGAAGTGAGTGAACTTCCAAATGACTCTCCCAAGAAAGTGGAAAGCAGGCTTCCCCTTGAGTGCAATAGGGCCACTTTCTGACAGACGGCACCTAAAGGTGTATCTCTTCATCTCTTCCTAGCCGGCCTTCATCCCAGCTAAGCATAAAAGTCAGCTCGGAGATGACAAGATCAGCCCTCAAGGGGACCCACTGACATCGTTTCTCTCCCAACATGTGGCAAAAGGCGGCCATAGTCACGACCATGACAGACGAGGGTCATGCCTGATCAGGAGGTCATGCCTTCCCAGGGGAGGCAAATCAACAAGAAACAGCGGCTTTTGAATTTTCCCCCTGCCTTTGCTACTCTGAAATATACAAAAAAGTGTGGTGTGAGAATGACTTGGAGGTGACAGTGGAGGGACTCTGCAGAAGTGAGGTGACAAATGAGGCCCAGATGACCAGATCCAAAATGGTGCCGACTCGCAGGCTGTGGCGCCAGCAAGGGGACGTCCTTCCCACCATGGTCCCTGGCTCTCCTTCGGCCATGCTCCCCTCATCACGGCCCATGTCCATCAGTCCTCCTCTACAGACCAGTGTTCTCAGCCGGGGTGACGCTGCCCCTCGGAACACGTGGCAATGTCGGGAGACGGTGTTAAGCTGCTGGGATCAGGTGGGTGGAGAAGAGAAGCTGGTCAGCGCCTTCAGCGCACAGGACGCCTCCAAGAGGAAAGATGATCCAACGCCAAAGGCAACGGTGCCAAGGCTGAGGAACCCCACACGAAGGCTCCCCAAAGGCTGGAGCACCCTTATTTCCTTCCTCAGCACCTCAGAGCTACTCTCTCCTTGTCTGTCGTTGACAGGATTCGTGAAAAACGAAAAGAATAAAGCTATACTTCAAAACAGCGAGACTCTAAAAACCAGTTTCTAAAAAGTCACCAGGGCACTGGTGTACAGCTCTCCAGCTATTCTAGCCTCTCAGAGGACTCCAGGAAGCCATGCCATTTGTGCCTGGCACTGAGGATACTAACAAAGGGGGCTAACCACCCTGCTGGTCCTTAGTGCTGACTGAGCTGTGTGGGCTGGTATGTTCCAGAATAACCTCTCCAGCTGAGGGAGTAGGCCCTGCATGTGGCTTCTTCCCACTGAAACCAGACTAGAAAGCCCTTTAAGTGGCTGTTAACTAAGTTCTTTCCTGCCTTTCTTCAAGTTAATGGACCTTCGTCTCCTAAGGGAGCCGGGGGGAAGACAAGACTGATCTGGAATGTTTTTTCTCCAAGAGCCCTCCCTGGAGTGCGGAACAGCGGGGGCCCCGTGGCGATGTTGGGCAGGGCCACCACTGGGCAGTTCCTGCGGAGATCCGGCCTGAGCAGAGGGACTCCCACAGGCGGGGACTGAGCAAGGCTGTGTCCAGAGAGCGAGCGCGACTCAGAACTTCCATCCGGCTCTTTCTTTGCAAGTGATGGCAGTGACACTCCGAGTTGCTAGGGCACTTCAGACTCGCAGAGTGCTCTGCGCACACTACTGCCGATGAGCCTGGGGCAGAGTCCCACATCTGGTCCCGCGGCTCCATTCGAAAATGTGAAGTGGAAGCTCTTTGGAATTCAGCAGCCACAGGCTTCCAAGTTCCTTTATAAAACTGAGATGTGCTCCCCAGCTTTAATAAGACAACACACTGATGGTGGAACTTCCGTAGGCCTCTCACTGTTCGCTCAAATCTGATTCCCTCCTTTAAAAGGACACTCCCTCAGCAGAGGAGAAACCTGCAAAATGCTTCCCTACAGATTTTCACCTTCCCCATTAGAACCCCCGGGACAGCCATGGAGGAGGTTGTAAGAGCAGATTCACTTAGGCCAGTATACTCATCAGGGGCAATTTTACTCTCAGCAGACACTTGGCAATGTCTGGTGACATTTCTGACGGTCTCCACTGGGTGAGAACCTAGTGGGTAGGTAGAGTCAGGGATACTACTAAACACCCCTCACTGCTCTGGACACCCCCCACCCCGCCACCCACTGCTAACCGTTATACCTTATGTGGCAACAGGGCCGAGGTGGGGAAAACAATGACTTTATAAAAGTAAGGCTCATACATGCTTTCGGATCCATATGAAGGAGACAGCAAGCTGTCCCCGAGAGAAGAGACCAAAGCCACAAGCCTGAGCTGAGCCAATGACTCTGCTGGTAGTTATAAAAATGGCCACTAATGCCCACATCCCAACTGCTTCATTTTGTGGGTGGCACCCAGGGTGATCAGAGTGACCACATGCCCAAGTACAAGTGTGACCTTCCTGGTGCCCTCACGGGAAGGCCTCAAGGCGAGAGCTCGGCCATGAGGATGCAGTTATTATGACTGGACATAAAACAGTGTAAGAGAATGCTTCCCCGACTGTCACAAGCACAGCCCTGCCAAACGGAGCAATCTGGGAAGGAGAGGCTGCCTGCATAGGTGTCTCAATCTATTTGGATCTGTGCTGGGATTAGCACGTCTAGAAAAGACTGATTGTCACTGGTCTTCCGGCAACGTAATACATGAGACATACTGTCCGACCTGAGTCCCGGAGAACCAGTGAAGGCTGTGTTAAGGCCAAGATCACTCCACCCACTGCAGCAGCATACCTGGCTGGACAGAGGCGACTGTATGTTTAACTTGCCATTCTTGGGAATGTCGATCCGGTACCCAAGGGGAAGGAAAGCGTTGAATCCAACAATGAGGTCAGGGTGTTCGTGGAAGAGCTGTGAGACGCGGCGGATGACTCCAGGAGTATCGATGCTGCAATGAAGATCAGGAGTGGGCAAAGGCATCTCAGGAAACCAATCAACAGTAAAATCTATTCTGCATTCCCACGACAGTGCCATGTAACCAGCTTCTCACTGACCACAAAGCACCCAAAAACGTGACTGGGGTGAGCCTGCTGACACGTGATCTACTTCCAGAGCAGCCAGACCTGGGATCCCTGTGCCCCTGGAGAGAGAACCACAGAACAGTCGCACAGCACAGCTCCCCCAAACACTCCAAGCACCTGTAACTCGGTGCTAGGAACGGCAGGAGAGGGACTGTGAGTCCTGCACTTCAAGGCCCCCTACATGGTGAGATGAGGTCAATTCCCTTATTTTACATGAATTGAGGATCCACTATGACATAGCAGCTGACCCCAGCAACTGATTACAATGCCTAAATACCAAGGGCCCTACACGTACGGGAATGGCTTAAGAATTCGAGGGGCGGGACGGGGTCTCCCTCGTGGGGTCAAGGCCTTGGTAGAGTGCCTGTGGAAGAAACCAGACCCTGCATGCTTCCTCAGAGGGAGGAGCGGCCCGGCAGGTACGGGATCATCGAGAACCTAAGACTCGGAGGAACCAGGTTCCAGTCCTGACCCGGTCCCCTAAGCCTCCGTGGGCCTCCTGTCACACAAGGGCATGGCTGTGAGGTCCCCCACGGACCTCTCACCCCCCTGACTCTGTGCCTACAAACACCGCTAACGTGTCTGAACCGCCTTCTGCAACGCCAGGTGCCTTACGGAGCATTTTATGTGCAGAACTTCCTCGCAGGCCTGGGGCTGGGGTGATGTGAGTGGGACACTCCCCTCGGGGACAAGACTTCAGGGGGAGAGGCCGCCCACACAGTCAATAATCAAGACGAGTAACATTTGAATGCAGCGCTCTAAAATTATTATTATTTTTTTTTTGAAGTCCTGGATGAACAAAATTCATTTTTAAAAAAACCCAACATTTTGAAAAAAGGCTCTTTGCCGGTAGGACTCGCCTCTCTCGCCTCACCCCCACCCCTGCCCTCCTTCCAGGAGCCCCCATAACAGCTCCGCACAGGAAGACTCCACTCTCTCGGGGTTTTGTGTGTTTTTGGAAGAAACGGAGGCTCCCAGGGGTTCGACAGCCCGTGCAAGGTCACGCAGCCGGGGCCCCTGCACTCGCTCGGCCCGCCCGACGGCGGCCCCCCGGGGTGGGGAGGGGCCCCCCGGTACCTCTGGCTCTTGAACTCCTTCATGATTTCCAGGAAGCCGTTGTACGTGGCAGGGTCGCTGCCGAAGCGGATCTTCACCTGGTCCAGGTAGGTGAGGGCGTCCTCCACCTGCGGGGAAGGGGAAGGGTGGGGGAGGATCCCCAAGGGCCCGGCGCGGTGCAGGGAACTGGGGACGCAAGACTCTGGCGGGGAGCGGGCCAGGCCGGCCTCCGAGGGGGCCGAGGGGAGCGGTCAGGGTTCCGGAGTCCCCGGCCGCGCGGAGGAGGGGCCGAGGTGGGGCCGGGCGGGGCCCAGGTTGGGGGCGCGGGGCCGGGCGACGGGGTTCCCGAGGGAGGGCTAGGGCGCCACTCACGTGCACCGGCAGCTTCTCGTGGCCCGCGGAGCCCGAGCGACCCCAGCGGGCGCCGCTCAGCCCCCGGCCCCCGGGGCCGCCGCCGCCGCCGCCAGCGTGCGCCATGTTGGAAGTCGGAGCAGCGGTCCGCCCCGCCCCCCGCCCCCACCCGCGGGCAGGACGCGCATGCGCCGCCCCGCCCTCGGGGGCGGGGCCTGTGCGCCAGAGTGGGCGGGGCCTCGCTGTGCAAGCTCTGAGTCCTGGAACCCAAGTGCTAAGCAACGCCTTCTGCAGCGCTGGTGGGAAACCCAAGCCGCCTGCTTTTGCCCGACTTCACAAGCAAGATCAGAATGAGTCTTACATTTTGTAAACGTTGGAAAAAGTCCAGAAGAGAAGACTGTTTCGTGACACGTGAAAATCCTGAAATTCGTATTTCACGGTCTGTGGTTTTATTGGAACACATGCACGCCTCCCCCCCACCCCTTTGCCCACCATCTCTGGCAGCTTTTGCGCTACAGCAGTAGGACGAGTGGGTGAGACAGATCCTGAGGTTTGCAGAACCTGATATATTTACTAAAAAAAATGTTGGTGGACCCCTGCTTTCTAGGGTTGGTGTAACACTGACACGGCAGCCTAACACAGGGCCCTAGGCGGTGAATTTTTGCTAAGTGGCTTTCGCCCCAGTCCCTCTCCTCCTATCTTCATTTCCCTAGTCCTGACTCCATCACTTCCCCACTGGGCCAGTTCAGGAGACACTTAACCAGTTTTCCCAGTCCTTGTGTTATCGAGAACTGGGATAATTCTACAGCTGCTTCCAAACCTTAAAAGTCTTCCTATTTTGTTTATTCATTTGTGTGTGTGTGTTGAATTCTAAGCATTTGCACCCAGCATTGAAGGCCATCAGAACCTGGCCCTTACGAACCGTTTCCTGAAGAATTTTTCATCTACACTCTATTTGTGCAGAACCTCCTGCTAATGCCTGCCTCTTCCTGGCCCCATGTATTGGCATATGCCATCTCCCTTGCCAGAAGCCTGTGTACTATCTCTTCATTACCCAGAGAACAACCTATGCATCCTTTATTTATTTTTTAAAATATTTTATTGATTTTTTTACAGAGAGGAAGGGAGAGGGATAGAGAGTTAGAAACATCGATGAGAGAGAAACATCGATCAGCTGCCTCCTGCACACTCCCCACTGGGGATATGCCTGCAACCAAGGTACATGCCCTTGACCAGAGTCGAACCTGGGACCCTTGAGTCCACAAGCTGATGCTCTATCCAGTGAGCCAAACCAGTTAGAGCATCTATGCATCCTTTAAAACCCCATCGAACTGACCCCTTCTCTGCCCTCCCATAGTCCCTTATAGACATCATCTTTTCACGCTTCATCATAAATTCCTGACACAGCGCCCCATCCGTGAGCATTTATCAAATGAGTGAGCGTATAATCAATGACCAAATGACACCTCTTTTTACAGGTAAAGAGGTGTGGGAAAGCTGAGAATACATTGATAATGAGTGTAGGTGTCAGGAATAGAAAAGTGAACAAAACTGATAAGGCTTTTGCCCTCCTAGACCTTTTAATCTTTCAAGGATAGGAATCACACACACACACACACACACACACACACACATTTCAACTATAACAGATACTTTAAAGAGAAGGTACAAATATAAGTTATTACATTCCAGTTACTGTGGCTGTGTAACAAGTCACCCCATTTCTTGAAGAGTTAGAGATGTAGGATTACAACACTTATTTTGTTCTCCAATAATTGCAGTTTGGGCAGGTTTGGTGTCAGGTGGGTAGCTGGGAGGCTGGAGCTGGAGTCCTCTGAAGGTTTACACTCACTCACCTGCCTGTCAGTTGCTGCTAGCTGGCCGCTGGGGCTGCGGCAAGGAGCACCTGCACGTGACCTCTTCATGCAGCCGCAGCTCCCCCACACGGCAGCTGGGTTCCCAGCAGAGAGGTACTGAGGAGAGGAGCGCCTGAGCCAGGTGGAAGCCATGTACAATATCTCCTTTTCTGATTTAGCCTTTCAGGTCACACAGGGTCACTTCCATTGCGGTCTCTCCATAGTGGCTATGACAACGTCCCTCCCAAATTCAAGTTGAGGGCAAACAGAGTCTAGAAGCTGGGGGGCGACCAGGGTCTGGAATAGCATGGGGGACAGAAAATCTTGCCATTTGGGGAAAACATCCTCTGCCACTGCAGGGACTTAATCCAGTGCAGCAGGATTGAAGAAGGCTTCCCGGAGGAAGCGGCACGCCAGCTTTCGAAGATGTAGGCGTTCACCATGAAGGTCAGGGGGAAGGTCAATGCAAAGCCCTGAGATGGGAAGAAGTGCGGCACGTTTGAACTAAAAAAGGAAAAAGACCAGTGTTTTGGGACTGCGGGATAAGTGTGGAGAGGCCAGAGGGGGCAGACCACTTAACCTGATGGGATGAGTTAAGAATTTTGGTCTTGGCATTTCACGCTGGTAGAAATTTTGCATGGATTTTATGCAAAGAGGTGTTTGAGCAGCATTGAATTTGGAAGCAAAGGTCTCTGTCTGCTCTGCAGGGAGGTGATTGGAGGGGATTCGAGGGTGAATGCAAAGAGGCAGTTCCATCCTTCAGCCAGGGGTGGAGAATGCCAGGCCTGAGGGCCCTGTAAGGTTTGTGAAATCATTTGGTCTGGCCCAGCCAAGGCATTAGGGGTAAATTAATTAAATGTTTAACAAGTACAGCAGGCCGATTTTTAAGTTGACGATTTTGTATGGCCTGAGAACAGATGTTAAAAATATGCAGATGCCCCTTGGCAGAAAAAGGTTCCCACCCCTGCCTTAGGCAAAGGACAATGGTGGCTTAGACCAGGATGGGAGCAGTGAGGATGGAGAGGTGGGGCAGGGGAGGGAGCACTATTTAGAAGGTAAAACACAGAGGATATCGTGCTGGGTGGAAGTCGGGCTGAGGGCGAAGGAAGCAGCCCACAGCTCCCAGCCCAGATAGGAATTCTGCGCGGTTCCAGCACATTCCTGTAGGAATAGCAGCTACGGTGGACTGGGCCACCAGATGCCCCCATAGTCCTTTTCACACCAATTCCACCTGGCAATCCATGACCCAGTCACTGTCCTGGAGAACCAACAGGGTGTGTAAGCTTCTAACATGCTGACAGAGTCCTCACACAATACTCTCTGCCTCCAAGGACTGCGATTCTATTCAAATTTTAAGGATCTCTTTTCGTTTTCCATTCTTTTCATTCTTTCCATTCTTTTCACATATGGTCAGAGGAAGCTCTCACTCATTTGGCGAATAGGCAACCACAGGCCAATTCTACCTTAGAGGTGTGTGTCTGAGTGTGTGTCTGAGTGTGTGTGTTGGTGCATGCATACATCCTTCAGAACTCAGCTAGAGTGCCACCTCCTCCAAGAGGCCTTCCTCACCCCCCACTAGACTAGGTTAAGTGCCCTGCATAGCAGGAGGTGTTTTCCCATAATGGTCACAGCACTATTTTTTGCCCCCCATGCTATTCCAGACCCTGTATGTGTATGTTTATGTACATGTGTCAACATGTGGACAGTGTCATTCTTATTTTTATAAAGCCTAACACGTTTCCAAGCTAAATATTTTTCTTTACCATTTCCATCCACACAGGTTAAGTTGAAAACCGTAGAGTTGACAGTTTAGATAGGTCAGCGTTGGAACACAATTTTTCTTACATGTTGTAAAAGTTAACATTAAGGTAAGATTCTTAAGTAGGTCTTTTCTTAGACAGTATTTTGGCGAGGTTAAGAAGATGAAAAGGTCCTATTTTAATCTAAGTCTTCTCAGGTGGCAGACTTCATGACCCAAATCTCTAAAGCCCAGAATCATGAGTTGTGGTAGAATTCCAAGATGGACACTGGGATTCTCAGCCCTGCACCCGGGTACCTGTTGAATCCCCCATCCTGGAGGGTGAGTGGGACCTGGGAGGACAATGCATGCCACTCCTGAGATTAGGTTATGGGATTTTGCAGGTGTATTTACAGTCTCAAATGAGTTCATGGGGAGTTCCTCAGAAGGGAGGTTATGTTGGGTGGGCCCAAGCTCATCAGGGGCACCCTTTAAAGGAGAGTCTAGAGGCAGAGTCTTAAAGCAGCAAACTGATGCGTCCCTGCTGGCCTTAAAGGAGAAACCAGCCTGTGAACCGCCTAGAGAGAGGGGAGCCTCTAGGGCAGCGGTTCTCAACCTGTGGGTCGCGACCCCTTTGGTGGTCGAATGGTCCTTTCACAGGGGTCGCTAAGACCATCCTGCCTATCAGATATTTACATGACGATTCATAACAGTAGCAACAGTACAGTGATGAAGTAGCAATGAAAATAGTTTTATGGTTGGGTCACAATGTGAGGAACTGCATTTAAAGGGCCGGAAGGTTGAGAACCACTGCTCTAAGAGCTGAGGTCCCCAGGCCCAGAGCTACGAGGAGCTCAATGCTGCCAGCAAACTGAATGGGTGTAGAAGAGGGCTCTGGGCTTCTGCATGAGCTCCCACAGAGAACCTGCGCAGAGGACCCCACCACGGTGCACCCAGACTCCTGACCCATGGAAACGGTGAGATAATACATGGCTATTATTTTTAGCTGCCAAATTTGTGGTAACTTGTTATATAGCAATTAGGAGCCCGGTGCACAATAATTTGTGCACTCAGGGGGGTCCCTCAGCCTGGCCTGTGCCCTCTCACAGTCTGGGACCCCTCTGGGGATGTCCACCTGCTGGCATGCCTGGCCGGCCTGGGTGAGGGGCTGATGGCTGTTTGCAGGCTGGCCAAGCCCACCCTGCCCACCCCGCCTCCTGCGCTGCACCTGCCTCCGTGGCTTCCAGCTTCCATCTTGGCTGAGTTAATTTGCATACAGCCAATTTGATTGGCCGGTGAGCGTGGCTTGGCTGGTGGGCGTGGCTTAGGGATCCCAGAGAGTCTGTTAATTTCAATATTACTCTTTTATTAGAGTAGATAAGTAACTAATACTCCGATAAAGTAATCTTGTCAAAAATATTTACCCTGTGATAATGACGTGTCATTGTAGGTTCATCAGTTTTATCACTCTGGTGGGGGATGGTGATCATGGGGGAATTATGCATGCATGGGGGCAGGGGCACATGGGAAATCTCTCTGTACCTTATAATCAACTTTGCTATGAACCTAAAACTACCCTAAAAGAAAAAGTCTATTTTAAAAGTATTTACCCTGAATCTAATCAAGTCTAAGACCAGCCTTGGCACACTTTCCTGTAAAGGGCCAGATGGAAAGTATTTTTGGCTTTGGGGTCATACATTTTCTGTTACTGTAGCATGAAAGTCACCACAGGCAATATGTAAATGATGCACATGGCCATGTTCCAATAAAACTTTATTCACAAAAACAGGATGCAGGCTCACAGGCTGTGGTTTGCTACCTCCAGCTCTAGAATATAAGAGACTAAAGAGACAAAACAACTAAATACAATGCATGAACTAATCTTGATTGGGTCCCAGTTGGAAAGGAACAGCCGTAACATGTGTTTTAGGAAAATTAGGGATGCCTATTCAAAGACGTTAAATAATGGTTATTAGTTTTTATAGGTGTGTGTGTGGTTATGTAGGAGAATGACCTTATTCCTAAGAGATTTGTCCTGAAGTATTTACAGGTAATGTGTCTTGATGTCACTAGGAATTAGGGTGAGGTAAGTGAGGCAAGT
>PVJC01006420.1:0-55009 GCA_004026665.1 Murina feae | reverse complement strand
GCACTCACCAGCCTTCCCACCCCCCAGTGCACGAACCCTGAAGGGGCTGTGGGCAGCCTGAAAATGGCTCTCAGCCCCTCACCCAGGCTGGCCAGGCATGCCAGCAGGTGGACATCCCCCCCGAGGTGTCCCAGACTGCAAGAGGGCACAGGCCGGGCTGAGGGACCCCCACCCCCCAAGTGCACAAATTTTTGTGCACTGGGCCCCTAGTATAATAATAAAAGCCTAATATGCAAATTGACCAAATGGCAGAATGACCAGCAGAATGACTGGTCGCTATAACCAGGGGGCAGGTGCTAAATGTAGGAGTTGCCCCCAGACTGCAGGCCCCAGGCCAGCCAAGGCGAGTACAAGTGGGGGGCCCCCCGATCGCCCCGCTGGTTGCCCAGCAGAGGGAAATGACCAGCGGTGGTGGCAGGAGGCAGGGTTGGCAGGTGGGCAGCACCAGGCAGGCCAAGGCCAGTGCAAATGGGGGGCTCCGTTCACTCCTCCAGTCGCCCCAAAGATTAGCCTTGATCGCCAGCCAGGCCTAGGGAACCTGCCCATGCACAAATTGCATGCACCAGGCCTTTAGTTTTGCATAAGAAGGGATTGTTTTTCAAGTATAGAGAAACACATTACTAGGTGCTGAGCATGTGTATGTATATATGGTTTGGGCAAGAAGAAGGGAGAGATCCTCTGAGTACATTCTCCAAACATGGCAGTTATTCAAGGTTTTCTGTCTCACTTCTGAGTGAAGGCTGGGAAACAAGATGAAAGACTGTTAGAAGCAGCACTATTTATCAGAGCACAGCACTGATTTATCTAGAGAAGGTAGTGAAAGACCAGACACATTTTTATATTATTTGTTTCCCCACCAATTAATGAGTGGCACATGGCCCGGTCTCCAGCACACATTGAGTCTGTTTACCCCTCCAATTTCATGTTAGTACAACACTTAAGCCTATGGTATATGTGTCTGTGTGTGTGTGTGCATTCACCTGCAATCATGCATGTAGGGTGGGCAATGAATTACTGAACAAAAGGTAATACTCTTCAACTTTTGAGAGCCCTTTCTCCTTGGATCCATCCCCAAAGAGAACAAAAATTAATAAACAAATCCTGACTGTTTTGATGCCACAGAAAATAAAGGGGAAAATTGGTCATAAAAGAGAACTCAAGCCGTGATAATATTTAACCTAAATGATTCATGGGGGAGATGAAGCCTTTATCATAGTAAAAACAAAAGCTTAGCACCTGCCAGTGGAGACAGGCCACCGCCCACCTCAGAGACACGTCTGCGGGCACTTGCAAGGCTGGGGATGCTCTGCTGTAGTGCCTGCAATGGCTGAAACATGGGAGCTTTGTGATGATGAAGAAAAGATCTTCGGAAACAGCCCAACACCCCGTCTCTACGAAGCCACGCCCTTCTTCCTAATGAACTTCATGTGACTACTCTAACAGCATTCCAGTGGCACTTAGTTCTGAAAATAAGAGGGATTTCACAGTATGATTAAGTCTATACAATTACACATAAACTAGAAAGCGGCCTGCCAGTTACCTGCCAAATTTGGGGAGAGCTCTGCCTCACCATGAAATACCTTAGATTGGCAGTCTATCTAACGTGATTCTTTGGGATAATTGCTGGCTATGTCCTCCCTTCATTTCAGGTTTTATGGGACCGATTGTTCCGTGAAAGCCCTTCTATTTTTCTTCTCCATGGCATGGGAAGGCCCCAGGACTAGCTTGCGGGGTACACTCAAAATAAGAGCTTCATTTTTGAAAGGCTAGCTGTTTTGCAGTCGGCTGATTCCTCTCTCAGACACCACAAAGGTTCTGTCCCCAAGGCCATGTTCTCCTGCCATTTCACAGCCTCCCAGGGACTTTCATTCATATTGGCAGGTGATAAGTTATTTTCAACTCATGTGTAATCATAGTAATTCAGCAGTTTTCCTCATTAGCCCTTCTGAATGGAGAAAGTACACGGAAGCTGCTCATCAGTGCTGTCTCTTTTGTCTAGGTATAAAGCTTTTATGCTTCAGATGGGCCGTGCTGTTAGTCCAAAGGGATTAAATGGAAGCGTGTCTACCAATCTTTCTAATGGTCACAAATTACATGGGTGAGAATGCTCAGCATTTCTTTCTTGGCTTTGAGAGAAGCCGCCGGCCTTGCAGGAAAGCCATTGTTACTCTCATCCCTGGTTCTTGAGACACTCTTGAAGAACGTCATCAAATGAGAGACGCACGCGTGGGGTGGTGGCCACGCGCCACGAGTGTTCCTTCTTGGTGAGGAGGGGATTTTCCAAAGTGTGGATACATTTTAGGAATCGCCAGTATCTTCTAAAAATTTTGACACTGATGGAAGCTGGGCAACTTTGGCCGCAAAAGGCTCAAAAGCTCATATTTCGGTGTGTGCCTAGAAGGGGACAGGATTTGGTTTCTGTAACATCACCACAGGCACTGGTGTTCTTTAGCAATGCTGCAAAAATGAAAGGGCTTATTTTGTAGTGAGAATTAAGTAGGCACACATGTAGAAACATTTGGAGACACCTGTGATTTTCCCAAGCCACCATGATACCTCCTTTAGGCCCATAATTGTTAATTATGTCTACGCTAAGTATGCGTAATTATTTTTTTTTACAATTGACTATTTACTTCATTCATATAACATTTTGGCTGTCAGCTTTGCTATCTTTTTGAGGAAATACATATATTTAGCCTACTATGTGGGTATTTTTAAGCATTATGCTAGCGTTTCACTGTCTAATAAATTATTTGAAAATTGTACTGTCTTTAACCAGGGTTATATTTAATGTACATCAAGGGAAATGTGAGGACATTTTCTGTTTATGCTAATTTTAGAAGATGTACATTCTAAAAGTCTGACAAATGGGGAGGTATGATAAGATAAGTATCAGATGGAATGACAAATCAGAAGAAAACATGTGGCTTGAATGTAATCATTGGTTCTCTTTTTGTAAATTAAAAAAAAAGATTGATCTGAGGGAGAGTGATTGCTTCCCGTCCACATGCACCCAACCACGATCGAACCCGAAACCTGGGTATGTGCCCTGACCAGGAACCTGAACCTGCCATTTCTAGTGCATGGGATGACACTCCAACCAACTGAGCTACACTGGCCAGGGCAATTTGTTCTCTTTACAGGATTGGAAACTTGAGTGGTTTTTCTTTTAACATTTTATTTGAAAATAATGTCAAACTTATAAAAAAGTTGTAAGAATAAAGCCATTTTCTCTTAACTGGATTCACCTATGTACCTTCCATCTCTTTTGCTGTACAATGTGCTCGCTTGCTCTGTGTTTGCGTTTTCTGGACCATTGAAAAAGTAAGAGGCATAGCTTGTGGCCCTTTATCCCTAAATAGTGCAGTGTATATTTCTTAAGAATGAATACATTCTCTTTTACAACCACAGTATAGTCATCAACTTTAGGAAATGTAAAGTTAATAAATACACTTATCTCATCTACTGTCTATATTCCATATTTTTAAATTGACCCAATCATGTCTAATAGGGATCCATTCTAGGATCACACATTGCATTTAGTTGTCTTATCTTCTTAGCCTCCTCAAATCTGGAACAACTCACTCCTTGACTCTTCTTTGTCTTTTGCGACACTGACATTTTTAAAGGCAACAGTTCCTTTTTAATAGCATGTTTCTCATATGGCATTTGTCTGATACTTCCTCTTGTTTAGCTTCAGGTTAATCATTCCCAGGCTGATTCCCGCGTAGATCATGTGGTATTATTTTCAATATATCATATCCAGTTCCATCTGTCTCTCCTCAGTAATGTTAATTTGCACTCTTGGCTTTGTATCTGAAGAAATTTATTTGCACTTTAATCCAGTATAACACTCAGCCCCTGAAGCTGGTGAGCAGTCTGTTAAGACCATGGAAAGGAAGCCCTAGCTGATTTGACTCAGTAGATATAGCATCAGCCTGCAGACTGAAGGGTCCCAGGTTGGATTCCAGTCAAGGGCACATGCCTGGGTTGTGGGCTTAAACCCCATATGTGTGTGTCGGGAGTTGGGAGGCAGGGCATGAAGGAGGTAACAGATCAATGATTCTCTCTTATCATTGATGTTTCTATCTCTCCCTCTCCCTTCCTTTATGAAATCAATAAAAAATAAAAAAAGACAATGATACATCAAAAAACCCGAAACTAGACCACCAACTTACACCATACACAAAAATAAACTCAAAATGGATAAAGGACTTAAATGTAACATGGGATACCATAAAAATCTTGAAGAATCCATAGGCAGCAGAATATCAGACATATGTCATAGCAATATCTTTATCAATATAGTTCCTAGGGCAATGGAAACTAAGGAGAAAATAAACAAATGGGACTATATCAAAATAAAAAGCTTTTGCACAGCAAAAGAAACGATCAACAAAACAACAAGAAAGCCCACTGCATTGGAGAACATATTTGCCAGTGTCTCACTGATAAGGGACTAGTCTCCAAAATTTATAGGGAACTCATACATCTTAACAAAATGAAGATAAACATTACAATCAAAAAATGGGCAAAGGACTTAAATAGACACTTTTTGCAAGTGGACATAAAGAAGGCCAAGAGACATACAAAAACATGCTCAAAGTCACTTATCATCTGAGAGATACAAATCAAAATGACTGTCACATCTGTCGGAAGGTCTATCATCAACAAACAAGTGTTGGCAAGGATGTAGAGAAAAAGGAACCCTCATGCACTGCTGGTGGGAATGCAGACTGGTGCAGCCACTGTGGAAAACAGTATGGACTTTCCTCAAAAAATTAAAAATGGAACTCCCATTTGACCCTGTGATCCCACTTCTGGGAATATATCCCAAGAAATCAGAAACACCAATCAGAAAGAATATATGCACCCCTATGTACATAGCACAATTTATAATAGCTAAGACTTGGGAACAGCCTAAGTGTCCATCAGCACATGACTGGATTAGATAACTGTGGCATATCTACACAATGGAATACTATGCTGCTGTAAAAAAGAAATAACTGTCACCATTTGAAACAGCATGGATGGACATGGAAAATATGCTAAGTGAAATAAGCAAGCTGGAGAAAATAAATATCACACGATCTCACTCATTTGTGGAACATAATGAATGACATAAATGGATGAACAATAATAGATCCAGAGACAGAGAAGCATTGAACAGTCAGTCAAACTTCAGAGAGAAAGCAGAAGCAGGGATAAGAGATTAACCAAAGGACTTGTATGCATGCATATAAGCACAACCAATGGACACAGACACTAGGGGTTGAGGGCTTGTGCTGGAATGTGGGGGTGGCTGGGAAGAGGTCAATGGGGAGAAAAGGAGATATATATAATATTATATGTAATACTTTAAGTAATAAAGAATTTTTAAAAAAGACAATGGAAAGGAAGCCATGCCAGGAGAGTGAAGAAGAGGGCTATTGGAAGTCAGAGCTAGAATCAAGGCTTGGAGTGACTTTTGAGATAATAAAACACTATTAATAGTTACGCCATTAATATTTGTAAGAAATGCTAACATGAGTCATTACCTAATGCACCAAGCACTTCATTATGTACTTTAAATGATGTATTAATTTGCTATTGCTGTCTTAGCAAGTTACCACAAATATAGTGGCTTACAACATGACAGATTCATTATTTCACAGTTCTCTGGATCAGAAGCTGGTATGGATCTCACTGGGCTGAAATCAGAGTCCTTTATGGAGTTCTAAATACTGGTTCTTTGCTTATCCTGGATGTTGGCAGAATTCAGTTCCTTGTAGTTGTAAAACTGAGATTCATCCCCTTGCAGGCTATCAGTTGAGGGCTGTATCCAGCTTTTAGAGACATTCCTTACCTTAGGGAAGGGGTCCCTTCAGCTAGCTTCAAAGTTGGCAATGGTGGATCTCTTCTTCTCTCTCATCCCTCTCACTACAACTGGAAAGGGTCTCTGCTTTTACAGACTCATGTTTATGACTCGGCCCATCTGGATAATCTAGAATAACATCCCCATCTTAAAATCTCTAACCTTTAGCACATCTTCCAAGTCCCTTGTGCTATGTAAGGCAATACATTCACATGTTCCGAGGATTAGGGTGTGGGCATGGCTGGAGGAGCCCTTCCTCTGCCAACCACAGGTACGTCATCTCCTTTAATACCATGATACAGTGAGGTAGGTACTAAAATTATCCCAAGTATCTATAATGCCACCAAAGTTTAGAGAAGTTAAATGGATTTCCCAGAATCGTACAACCAGTAAGAGGCTGGGGCAAGGTTCACTTTAGGCAGAGGGATTTATCTAATCTGGAAGATTAAAAATTTTATTTTAGCAGCAACAACCTTTACCAAATGGATAGGTATTAAAAATAAAATATATAAAAGAGACGAAAGCAAAGCTGCCTTGGCTAAATTGGGAGAAGTGGATGGTGAGGGAGGAATGGCCTTCACAGAACAGGGTGCAAGCCACTGATCCACCCAGCCCCTTGGCTTCCCACTGAAGATGTGAGCTCTGGAGACAAGTGTGAAGTAACTTGCCTGTAGTGAGCTCTGGGACTGCAGTTTGGCTTTTCCACTCACCACAAGGGTTCTCGGAAACCGTGCACCATAGATTCTCCTGTTAGAGGCCTGCCCGTTTATTTGTTCAGAAAGTATGTATTGAGCATCTACATGTGGTCAGTGGGATTCAAGGTGCTAATAATACAACAGTACAGATAATAAAGTCTCTGCCTGCCTGGAAGTTATATTTCAGTGAAGGAAGAAATATAGCAAACATGTTTTAAAAGTAAATTAAAAATGAAAATGTCAGATAGTTGTATGTGATCTACCAGAATTAAAATAAGGTGATTGATGTGTGTCTGTATGAGTGAGGGGGTCAGGGAGGGGCGAGGAAGGAGATAAACACACACACACACACACACACACACAGATAGGTTGGCTTCTTTAGATTTGGTGCTGAGGGGAAGCCTCTTAGCAGATGACATTTAAACTGAGATGTGATGATAGGAAGGAGCCAGCATGGTTAGTGTCTCAGGAAGAGCAGTCTGGTGGCAGAGACAACAGCTAGTGCAGGGCCTGGGGGCAAGAATGGCCTGGAAGTAATCAAGATAAAGACCCTTGAGTGTAGCTGGAGAGTGAGGATGAGGGGATAGAGGTAGGTGATGAGGTCAGAGACCTGGGGGAAACTAAAATTAATAAGGCTCTTTTAAAAAAATATATATTTTATTGATTTTTTACAGAGAGGAAGGGAGAGGAATAGAGGGTTAGAAACATTGATGAGAGAGAAACATCGATCAACTGCCTCCTGCACACCCCCCACTGGGGATGTGCCCGCAACCAAGGTACATGCCCTTGATTAGAATCGAACCTGGGACCTTTCAGTCCGCAGGCCAACGCTCTATCCACTGAGCCAAACTGGTTAGGGCTATAAGGCTCTTTTGATTAACACATACACATCTTGTTAGTTGTCAAGCATTATCTACTAGTTCTAGCTTGAGCCAGAATTCTCAAGTAAAGAATCTGATTGGTTGAGCAAAAGCATAATGCCCCATCAGATGTGTGTGTTCATTAGGGATACGGTTCCGATGCTTTCCCCGTTACTTGCTAAGTTCCCAAGTGACCCACCCCATGAATGCACATTTGGGCACAAATGTGACAGTTGGACAACGACTTTGTGTAACTGTCATTAGCCATGGTGAAGTCAAGCTGTCACTGGCTTCATGGTTCTGACTTGCATTTTAATATCCAAGGGTGTAATTCCTAAACCTAGTCCCAAGGAATAATTGACAGGTTTTATGTTTGAAATCTCAGTAGGTCAAACTTCTCATTTGTAAAACTTTTCCGTTGCTCCTTTGCTGAGCACATAAAAGGAATTTACTTCTGAACTGAGACCGTGTATGCCAAATTTTTATAGCCTTAAATATAGTATTTTATCGCTACTATAAATGGTTCTTGACTCACCTCCCACAGACTCTTCAGTGCTAAAAGCAAGAGGTCTCCCTAATTCACTTGTTCCAATTCATAGATTTCTAACTTGAAGCCAGGTCATTTGGATAGTATTTCAAATGTACAGGCTGAATTTCTGCTAAACATAGTAAATCTGCAATTTTACAATTAGGTTGGGCACTTACTAGTAGCATGATTGTACCAGTGTTGGGCTTTCCAATAAGCACCCCTTTAAAAATACTTCCTTTTTATTTCAGGGCTCACCTCTAGACCTCACCCAAAGGCTTGATGTTATAACTGAAATGTTAGGGACATGATAATATAGAGCATGAATTTTTAGGTTGATTTATTTTTCTAGCGGAACATCCAGATTTCTAACAATTATTGTAGGGTATAAAGTTCCATTGTGATGATACATCAAGCTGTCAACTCTTCCTGGTCCAAGTTAGAGGTTGGAGAGATCAAGAAACTTTTATATTCCAATATTCCACCCTTTGCATCTTCAGATCCTTGGATTTTTCTCTTGTCCTGGTGATCGGACTGAGTGCCACTGCTCAAGTAGAAATGCATATCTCCCAGTGGTCTCCTCTCCCAGTCCTTAGTGGCTATCGAACAAGGGACTGAGGGGTAGACATCTCTGGTCTGCCTGCCTGGTTCCCACAAAACATTTAGTTGTCTCACCTACTGGTGGATAATTTATAGGTAGTCAGAACACATTATTTTTATGGAAAAGATACGGAAAAAAAAGTTGGCACTACAGATGGCCATAGGCACAGCTGGGAGGAACAAAGTTTCGATTGACCTGATAATATCACTGGTGAGAACATGACTAATGTTGGGAGATGTCAGCATGGATATCCCTAGCCTTCCAGTGCTTCAACTTTGGGTACTTGATCAAGGGGTGGTAAATGAGGCATGGCCTTGCCCTAGACCCTGTCGCTGAGCCCACTGCCTTCCACAGCTTGCTCTGCTGTTTGGTCTCCATTCTACTTGTGGGCTGGAAGCTGAACTGAAGGCTGTTGGTAGGGCAGCAGCCAAGGTTTCTCTGGTGGGAGTTGTAGGGAGACTTCATGGAAAGGATGAGTCTGGGACTCCTACCAAATTCCCCTCTTGTTGACTTTTAGAAGGCTGGAATTTCAGGCTCTAGAGGTGCAGAGGCAATTTACTGACACTCATTGTTGGCTCTACTCTTAGTTGGAGACCTGCCTGTTGAGCAGCTGGGTATCAACATGCAGATGCTTCCCCACCTCATCCACACTCAGCTCCTCTCTATTCTGGTGTCTCCTCTGTGACTTAAATCATTTTTTTCCCCTCTTTAACCAGTGGAGCTGGAAGCTCTTCCTGCCATCTGGTAAAACACTGTGACATGGCTGTGTGGCAGTGGCACAGGGAGATGGAGTGTTGGAGGTGAGACGAGGACAGCTAACAATAGGCACAAAACCACAGATACGCACTGAGTGCCTCCCTGACGACAGGCACTATGCTAAGTGCTATGACATAATGGCACACAAGCCAGGCATGTAACCTCAGATATACCAACAGGCAACTTGGCGATGGCTGATGTGATAGGAAAGAAGAAGGGTAGAAATGGAGAGAAAGCAAGTTATATTTTATTTTTATATTAATAATAGAGCCTCTTGGTTTTTCTCTTAGAGAGTCTAAGATATGATCATCTTTCTAGTTTTCATTATAATCTCCAGGGCCATATTAAGAGGTAAAAGAAAGGCAACTCATGGATATTTTTCTTTGTAAAATAGGATGGAATTAAGAAGTGAAAAGTATATGGGTCTTGCCCAAGATTTCCACTGTGGTAGGAGAAGGAAGGAGATAGATACTAAGATTTTAGACTTCATTTCCCACAGTACCGCAAAATCAAATGAGATCTAGCCATTCACGGTTCTAGCTCCTACTGTTGGTCTTACTTTTCTTTGTTTTAAACCTGACGGACAGACAGACATAGCTGAGGGGTTGGTTGCTGAGGGATTTCAGAAAAATCAAACATATTTTTCACTAATAAAGTAATTTGGCAACACTTTTCCAGCTCTGAAACATGCAAAAGAATGGTTTTCTAGATAGTTCTGTAGGCATGAAATCCATCCCACCAGCTTAACTGCCCCTTACCCCCAGTCTCTGGAAGTGCATTGTTACAGACCCCCCCCCCCATTGCTTTCAGGAATGGCAGCTTGCCTTCTGAGCCCCTCCACCCTGCGTGCAGTGCTAGACCACACTCTGTGCTTTTAACTAGGTTTGTTTTGAAAGTAATTGGCTCAGTTCTCTCTCTCCAAGTATACGTGATCCAGACAGCCTTGGCTCACAAGTGGACTTCACAGGTCAGTTACACAACAAGTAGGAAGAACTTTGATTATACCCGGCTCTGGGGGACAATGTTGTCATAATACCAAGAGCCAAGATGATGAGCTAATTGCTCTAGAATTGAACTTAGGATACCTCACCACTAATTTTCTTTTCCCCCATAACTAGGAATGTGAACTCGAATGCAGGAGGAGCAAAGGGAAACACCAGGAAACATAACTAAGGAGCATTTAAGAGTATAGCCAAGAATGAAACAAATATAGCAGATTGACCTTTATGAGAAAATGATGTCTGAGTGTAATCTACTCTGGAAAAAGAATAAATATTTGGATGCTCTCTGGATTTGGAGCCAGACACTTCTAAGTTTGGATTTGGCTCTAAACCTCATTAGCTATGTGACTTTGAGCAAATTACATAAGATCTCTGTGCCTTGATTTTTTCATCTATAAAGTGGGGATAAGCATTTTGAACAGAGGAGATTGTATGAGAATTAGAGATCGCAGCTGAGCACCCAGCATAGAATAGACTGTAATTATAATAATAAAATGCATTGGCCTCTGCTTCAGCTTCCATCCTCAACAAATAATTTTAAACATGATATTGAAATTTTCAGTTTGATATACCTACTTTAATCAGTGATTCATTTACCTATTTTAATGAATTCTGATCACACATTACAATCAGCAGTTTTTGAAAAAAAATATTTTTATTAATTTCAGAGAGGAAGGGAGAGGATGAGAGAGATAGAAACATCAGTGATGAGAGAGATTCATTGATTGGTTGCCTCCTGCATGCTCCACACTGGGGATGGAGCCCGCGTCTGGGGCGTGTGCCCTGACCAGGAATTGAACCGTGACCTCCTGGTTCATAGGTCAGTGTTCAACCACTGAGCCACAGCTGGCTGGGTGAGTTGGCAGTTTTTAAAAAATACAAATGCCTGAGCCTCATTCCAGACCAGTTAAACCAGAGACTCTGGGATTGGGTCCCAAGACTGCATTTTACAGGATGCCAACATGCGCCTAAGGGCGGAGAACCACGGGCCTTTCCCATTTACACGCGAGCCCCTTGAACGCAGAAAACGTGCTTTATTGCCCTTTCTGACTCATGTTTAGCTGGATGTAGATGCTCAGTGAATATTTCTTGAATGAAATTACAGAAATTAGAGAAAGTTGCCTAAATTCCCCAGACTGGGCTTGTGTGGGCACTTCTCTTGGGCAACAGATAAAGGCAAGACTACCAGAATATTGTCATTTGCACAATAGGGGTTTGAAAGAGTAGGGTAAATAAAGGTCAAGGTCCTTTCAGCTGACAGTTCACCAATTGACTACTTATCACTTATCACTGCTCCTCTTTTGGACTCTTTAGTTGTTAAGGGATCAGAGAAGTGAGACAGCAGAATACCTTGGGAAACTCCATCAGTTAAAAAACACACAACTTCCTTAGAAAAATTTCTTTGAAAGAAGGAGAAAGTCAGACACTGCCATGGTATGATAATGGGCAAGATCAGAGGAAGAGAAGAGAGAAATCAGTGAATCAGTGGGCACATGTTTGGGACTGTTTAGTGCAGAGCTTGGAATATACCAGTAGCTGTCCCAGTTACCACCATGGTGAGAATGATGTGAGAGCTTGGAATATACCAGTAGCTGTCCCAGTTACCACCATGGTGAGAATGTCATTAGGATATTCACAATATTAGTTTCTCTTTTGTGGGGTACACAGCAGGATTGGACCTCTCTACTCTGTGGTCTTAGGCATTACTGTATTATTGTCCAAAAATATGTGAGTGGGAAGTTACAAGTATCCCATTCTGGGGAAACCGTGAAGAGCCAGTATACTTTTCCTCTGACACATAAGGCAATGGCTGCTTCATCAGCCTGGGCTCTGGATTGAGGAGCATGCAGAGCAGAGCTCTCTGCTGGCCCATGGAGATGTAGCATGAATGAGAAATGAGCCTTTATTTACATTTTTGAGGATTTGGGGGGGGGTGTCATTTGTTATCGAACCCTGCCTATCATAGTGCATACATATAACGAAAAGCTTGTAAGCTAACCACTTCTTCTGTGAAAAGACTAAACAGAACTTTGATACTGATTGTTTAATAACCCTATCACTTCTCCTATGCATTAAATTGGTCAAATTTCAACACATTTCTAATCCTCAGTTTCACCATCGGTAAAAATCATTGAGTTGTCAATGTGAAAAGATATCATCTACCTAAAGTGTTTAGCAAAGTGCCTGGTGGATGATGATGCTTGGTAAATATTAGGATATACAGTCCTATTATTTGTGAAATAAACTGGACAGATGATGGGAAAGCAGACAGCATAAAAGCATACACTAAATATGTTCTCAATGAATTACTGAAGAAAGCCAGGACAAGGGACCATGAAATGACATAACTTCTACAAATGCTTCGAGTGTGGGTTCTCTCTTCTTTTACATTTTTATTCCATCTCGACCCCCATCTTGGAAATGAGGTATCATTTAGAAAATGAGGAGAGAGGGAGGCTCTAATGAATGTAAATAAAAACAATCATTTTAAGTTTTTTTTTTTTATACAATAGCTTGCTTGTTTCTCTTTTCTTCAGCAAACTGGTGATAGTGCATTTAGATTCTTCTTACTCTGAAACTGGCTTTTGTTTGGCCTTTTAAGGACAATAGACGTCCTTCCCGATCTGTCCCTTGGAGATGATGGTAGTGAACTACCTGGGTCATGCACTAAGGTTGGCACAACTGTGAGCGATGCACCTAGGTCACTAGGAAGAAGGTCCTTTATGAATGTTGAGCTTCACTTTTACAATCAGCAACTTCTTTATAGCCTAAAGGAGATGCCAGCCTAGTATAAATTTTATTCTGTAATGCCTTTGGTTTGGAAGGTACCCAAACTATTTGACACTGTTTTTTCTCCTGGAAGTTGGTGGGAAAGGTCCAGTGGGAGTTCTGATTAAAGTGAAGTAAATAGTGATCTGTGACTATATTTGATTTGAAGAACCCTGCATGTCTATGCCACTGGAAAAGTAAAACATGAATTTTTATACCTCAGATGTCTCAATATTTTTTCTCCTATGAATGAGGTCTCACTCCTTAATCCTATCTAATAAGAGTAATATGCAAATTAGACGTCACGCCAAACAAAGATGGCGGCACCCAGTCTGGCTCAGCCCCGCTACTGAAGTGGTCAGGCTTGTTAGCTAGGCAGGTGGCAGGGGAGGCGGGGGGCCCGAGGGGCAGAACAGACAATCAGAGGGGCCTGGGGGTCTCCTGCCCAGGCCCGTAGCCTTGGCCAGAGGCTGTAGTGGAGCAGGGGCAGAGCTGGCTATTGGAGGGGCCTGGGGTCCCCTGCCTAGGCCTGCAGCCGTGGCCAGAGGCTGCCAGTGGGGCAAGGACAGAGCTAGGGATGGCAGGGGGCAGGATCAGAGCTGGTGATCGCAGAGGCCTGGGCAGGAGCAGAGCCAGTGATCGCAGAGGTCTGGGGGTCCCCTGCCCAGGCCTGCATCCTTGGCCAGAGGTTACAGGCCTGGGCAGGGGTGGAGCTGGGATTGGAGGAGCAGAGGTGGAGCTGGTGATCGGAGTAAACTACAGAGGAAACACCTTTTCTGACTGCTCATTGGCTAAGCTCCCTGTATGCCACTGGTAATATTCTAGGTAACTTGGGTAATAAGATTCCAAAAAGGCAATTTAGGGTTTTTCCACCACACTTCTGGAAAAAAAAAAAATGAAGGTCCACTGCTGGAGGGCTAAGATATGTCATATCATGCCCTAGCCAGTTTGGCTCAGTGCATAATGCCTCAGCCTGCTGACTGCAGGGTCTGGGTTCAGTCTGACCAAGGGCATGTACCTAGGTTGCAGGCTCCTCCCTAGCCGGGGCCCAGGTCAGGGCTCATGAAGGAGGCAACCAATCAAAGTGTTCCTCTCACTTTGATGTTTCTCTCTGTTTTTCCCTTCTCTTCCACATTCTTTAAAAATCAATGGAAACATATCCTCAGGTGAGGATAAAAAAAAGAAAGAAAGAAATGTCATGTCCTATGAAAGACACATCTTGAAAATGCCTAAAGAATGTTGTCATTTTTTCATGGTGAAGGGACTGGAGTCCGTGTTGATGAAAACACCTTGGTGGCTGCGGTGACTGGCAGTGGCTGCAGCAGCAGGCTGTTGGGGCTGGTAGCTTCCCCTGATTAGCCTGTTCGCCTCCCATAAAGGGAGGCCAAACTGAGGCTTAGGCCCACTTCCCAAGGGGAGCAGGGAGTGGGCCTAAGCCATCAGTAGGACACCCCCTGAGGGCTCCCAATATGTGAGAAGGGGCAGGCTGGGCTGAGGAACCCACCCCCACCAATGCAAAAATTTTGTGCACCGAGCCTCTAGTGGAATTATAAAATGTTTCAAGCATCCTTGGCCTCTACAAGTACCAACCCCCACAGTCTTAATAAGAGAAAAATGTATCATAACATTGAATAATGTCCCCAGGGGTCATCCTCACCAAAAGGTCTAGATACTTTTGTCAAAGAGAATAGATGACATGGTGTACTTGTTAAATTATCACGTCAGGAAATACATGTTATCAGGTTGTATGGAACTAATAGAAGTAATGCTTAGTATAATAACTTGGTTAACTTGGTAACCAGCAATCTCTCCATTGTAATTAGCTGTTAATTATGGAGATACCTTATGTGTGTGTGATTACATCATTTTCAATTTTTCACTTAATGATTTTAGCTTCCATTGATAACTCTCCCTTGAGTCTATGTACCAGGGGATATTAAAATGATAATTTTCTAATTTTTCCATGCATGTATACCAGCTGAAAATTTTCTATAAAGAAGAGCTCTCTACTTTCTTTTAAAAATATAATTGACGCATAGATTCTGTTTTAAATGAATCATAATTATTTTTCATCAGTATTTTGATGCTCATATTGTCCAAATTGGCCAGTGGGAAACCATGTACACTAAATACTATATTATTTGTTATGAATATCCAAACCACATACATGGTTCAAGTCAAAATATGTAAAAGTATATTTCCAGAGAAGTCTCACTCCCACTCCTTTTACTCATTTCTCTGTAGATAACCACTTCCTTTAATTTCTGATTTATCTTTTTTTTTTAATGAAGTGAAAAATATATGTACAAAAAGGTAGCATACTAGGTATACTTTTTTTGCACCTTGCCTTCTATTTAATAGCATATCATGAAATCTATAGATTGTCTTTGCTCTTTTTATGGCTGCATAGTACTTCTTCATGAAAGTGTATCTTAGTTGATTGAACCAGTCTTCCATAATGGGCATTTAGGTTGCTCCAAAAGTTTATTACCACAAATAATGCTACAATTAATAACCTTGTGAATATGCTGCTCTGAATTGCAGGATGTGTATCCTCAGGGTAAATTCCTAGAAGAGATGTCATGAGGTCAAAGATAAATGCCTATGTAACTGTGTTATCTACTGCCAAATTTTCTTCTACATTGTTGTCTATTTTGTCTTGCCACCAGTAATAAATAAGAGTGTTTTCCTACAGCCTTGCTTGTACCATGTGCTGTAAGTTTTTGAATTTTTGCCAAAATAGGGGAGAAATGGTAAGTCACAATAATTTAATTTGCATCCTATATAATAAAAGAGAAACAGGCAAATTGACCATCCCTCTGCTATGCTCAAGCCATGCCCACAAGCCAATCAGGAGCGAGTATGCAAATTAATCCAACTAAGATGGCGGTGGCCACAGAGCTGGAGCTAGCAGGAGGCTTGGGTTGCCCCTAGCAATGGAGGAAACCAAGCTTCCTTCCTGCCCTGGCGGGCCTTGGACTCTGCTCAAGGCTACAAAGTTTCAATTATAGAAGATAAATAAATCCCAGAAAAAAGAAAGAATAAAAGGAGAAGCTGTGAGCTTGGGTCGCCAGGGGACACAGCCAGCCTAAAAATGACCATCAGCCCCTCACCCAGGCTGGCCACACCCCCATTGGGTGAGGGTCCCACTGGGGGGCTTGACCAGCCTGCAAACGGCCCTAAGCCCTTTACCTAGGCTGGCCAGGCACCCCAGTGGGGACCCCCACCCTGAAGGGAGTATGGCCAGCCTGGAAATGGCTCTTAGCCCCTCACCCAGGTGGGCCAGGCACCTCAGCGGTACCCCCACTCTGACCCAGGACACCATTCAGGGAAAACCAACCAGCCCCCACCCATGCACCAGGCCTCTAACCTATACAATAAACGGGTAATATGCAAATTGACCCTAACTGCAAAACCACTGGGAATGACTGGTCACTATGACACACACTGACCACCAGAGGGCAGACGCTCAATGCAGGAGCTGCCCCCTGGTGGTCAGTGTGCTCCCACAGGGGGAGCTCTGCTCAGCCACAAGCCAGGCTGATGGCTGCCAGCACAACAGTGGTGGTGGGAGCCTCTCCCGCCTCCTCAGCAGAGCTAAGGATGTCTGACTGCAGCTTAGTACTGCTCTTCACTGGCAAGTGGACATCCCCCAAGGCCTCCCGGGCTGCCAGAGGGATGTCTGACTGCCAGCTTAGACCTGTTCCCTGGGGGAACAGGCCTACGCCAGCAGGTAGACATCTCCTGAGGGGTCCCAGACTGCGAGGGGGCACAGGCTGGGCTGAGGGACCCCCTCCCCACTGAGTGCACAAATTTTTGTGCACTGGGCCTCTAGTTTCCCATATAATGAATAAAGTTAAGAATCGTTTCTTATGCTCAAGGGCCATTTGTTTCACCAGATTTTAAAAATCTATTTTTCTTTTTGATTTCCTGGCTGTAGTTACCTTTGATCAGGTAACTATGTACCTATTATTTCCTACCTGGATTTTAAAAATACCGTATTTTCTGGAGTATAAGATGACCTTTTAATCCAGGAAAAAATTACCATATTGAAATCAAATCTGATGTTTTTCTTAATTTTTATTTGGTGTGCGTTGGAAGAGGGAAGAGGGGTAGTCTTCCAAGGCACACAAAATAAAAATTAAAAAAACATCAGATTTGATTTCAATATGGTAATTTTTTCCTGGGTTAAAAGGTCATTTTATATGCTGGAAAATACGGTAGTCTTCTAGCTGGTTACTCTGCCTACAGCCTTTCTCCTTTCAATGGTCCTGAACACAGTTAAAATAGTTACCAAATTAATGTTATTAAAACACCTCTTTTTAAAGAAACCTTCAATTATTTCCTAGCCACAGAATACTTTTAAACTTATTAGTTCAGAATTCAAGATACGATTTTTAGCTACTTCTCCAAAATTCTCTTATATTTACTTACTAGAGGCCTGGTGCACAAAATTCATGCACTTGGTGGGGTAGGGGGTGCCCTTTCATAGTGCGGGAGCCCCACGATCGATTGTTCCCAAAGAAGTAGGCCCTGCCCACCTATCTGGGGCTCCTTGATGGATTGCTCCAAAGAGGTAGGCCAGAGCTGGGGGTCCCGCCTCTGTGTCGAGCCATGGGACTGGCTTCCGTGCTGCGCATGCAGCATCAAGCTCCTGCACACTTATGTGCGCCTCGCCATTCATTCATCCCCACCCACCCGCATGTGCTCGCTGCACACACAGCCTCTTGGTGATTGCTCATTACGATGTAAGGGCATCACGGTGTGAGGGCATCATGACCACATAGGCTTTTATTATAGAGGATTCCTTCTGCAAAATTAGTACATTTGGTGTCCTAAAATCCATGACAGAAATTCTTTCCTCCAAACCTTTTTCCTGCTAGAGTTTAAGTCAGAAGCCCCTCCATAGTGCAGCCCTGCCCTTTATCTGTCTACATTGCAGGGATGCTCTCAGGCTTATCTCAAGAACCAACTTCTGGATGCCTTCCTTGACCACTTGATGCCCAGGGGTTCTCTCCTCTCGAAATTCTGCTGATACAAATCTTTGTCCCCTTATTTAGCGCTTAATTTTATGGCCTTTTTCTTTTTTTGCAATTACTTAAAATTTGAAAAAATGTGTGTATATTTCCCCCCAAGAGTAGGATCTATAGGCATTTTATTGAGTAAATGCTAATAAATTTTCATCACCTGCTTCTGAGCAAAGATAAGGGCACATTAGCCTCTATTTTATTGACAAGATAATAGAGAGATTATGCCATTTGATTAAATTATCATTGAGTCATTGGTCATGTGGGCATGGGTCTCAAGTCTCAGGTTTTAGTCAAATGTCATACTTATTACCACATTCCCTAAATTAAAAGAAAAAAGGATGCCTTAAAATATTAAGTAAAAATGATTCCATTTATCCTCTCTATTAATTAACATACATAATTTAGAAGACCTAGATTTATCTTAGTTAAAATTTCCATTCAAGATACTGATTAGAAAGACAAAGGATTTGGCATCAAATCCTCTTAGGACAAAATGGTATTATATAAAATGCTATTTGTTTTCAGCCTGATAAAATGCTCATAAACACATTTGATTAGAGAAAGGATCATATCTAAATCCTTGTGTATTCTAAGCCATGCATTTCTGCTTTCAACTCAATAAACATTTACACATTTATTGTACATTTATTATATCATAGGCATGCTACTAGTTCTTGTGGGAACAGAATGTATAAGTTAAAAAGCATGTTCTCAGGTAGTTGTGTTTTTTTTAAATCCTCACTCAAGGATATTTTTTCCATTGATTTTCAGAGAGAGTGGAAGGGAGGGAGGACGGGGAAAGTGAGAGTGAGAGCGAGAGCAAGAGTGAGAGCGAGAGAGAAAGGAGAGAGGGAGGGAGGGAGAGGTGAGAGGGATGTCAATTGGTTGTCTTCCGCATGTGCCGTGATGGGGGCCAGGGATCAAACCTGCAACCCAGGTACATGCCCTTGACCAGGAATGAACCCAAGGTGCTCGGGGCCAATGCTCTAACCAGTGAGCTGCACCAGTGAGGGCGTTCTCAGGTAATGTCTAGGCAGAAACTACCAATGTGTACATGCCAAATATTACTGTAAAGAGTATTACTATTGGCCTTCAAACAAAGAAAAGAGAACTCTACTGGAGAGATCATCAAAGGCTTCAGAAATAAGATGATAACTGAGTTCAGCCAAGGAACCCAAAAATCCACAAGGCCCAATATATACATTATAAAGTAAGAGAAATTTTAGAATATAAAATGAGAAATTAGCAGTATTTAAAGTGTTCCCGTCATCTCTTCTGTAATCCCACTGCACTTTGTACTTCTTTCTGTTCTGGTAGGTTGCCTTGCAGAGAGTTTGGCTCCAGGTCTGTCACTGTGATAGCCAGAGAAGACCTTACAGCAGGATCACAGCCATATTGACTTGGAAATCCCAGTGCAGGCACATAGTAGACAATTAAAATTTTAGAAAGGAATGAATGAACTAAATATTTTAAAGCACTTGGTGAAGTCAGTTGAACTTTCTAATTTTTACAAGTTGATTATTTTGGGTTTTGAGCCCCCAGATGGGTAGTGTATGCTGTAGAATTCATTATCCAGTTGCTATGCTTTGGTCTCATCGTTAGCTGGGTCTGCTAAGATTAGGGTGGGCACAGTACAGATCCCCAGTGATCATGGTTGCCACTGCTCCCACCTCTATGCCAAGATCCTCACTGATACTGAATGGGTCCACACATATTCATACAACCTTTAAACCTGAGAGTCAAAATCACAAAAAATCCATGTTTGAAATTTGACAGATAAGCGCACATGCAGCTTATTGGGTGTGTGCACGCACATGCACACACACACACACACACACACCCCTTTTATGATGTACAGAGATGCCAGCAAAAGACACATAACACACAGTAGCAAAGGTGCAAAAGAGGCCACAAAAATTAGCTGGAATGTGAAACCTAATGTGCAAATATGGTCTGAAATTGGAAAAAAGATAATCACTATAGTCAAAACATTTATCCTTGCTCCCTATAAGAACGATCACCTCTTATCACCTCACGAGAGACACTAGAATTTGCTTATCATTTTAATTTTTGTACTTTTATTACTGAATTTTAGGTCTAATTTTTCTTCCAAGAAAATTAGCATTTTACCCTTAACTCTTCGATCTAAATGTAACTTTTTAATTGTAACTCCATTATTATTTTTGATTTTTCAGTAATATATGCCCCATTTCATAGTGAAAGACAATGGGAGAACGGGATTCAAGTTCCTAAAACTTCTGTTTTATAGTTACAGATATTACAGAAAATACATCATTTCCATTTAAGTCAGAGAGAATTGGTGAGAGCCATCAGGTAAATTATAATTCAAGTGTAATAGTTGAGAATTAAGGAAACCCATTAGAGAAAGTCAGTCACAAGCCCATTTGATGCTGGCACAGTCTGACCCCTTGAACCTTCACGAGTGCTTCATGAAGCGCTGGCTTCACCGGGCAGCTTATTAGAAATGCACATTCTAGGGCCCTACTTAGACCCATGAATCAGAATTTGCATTTTAACAAATTCCTCAGAGTATTTTGTGTGCACATTAAAGTTTTAAAAGCATGAGTTAATCAATCACAGGGCTATCACGGAAACTCCATGAAGAGAAATTATTCCATCACTCTTTAATTTTGGTTGGGTTTTCTTTTAAAGATCCACAGACCCAAATGCTTACTAGTTTCAATATCTTGCCTAAATTTACATCATGATACAGTCCTGGAATGTAATGGCCTCCCTGCTCTTCATTTTGCATCCAATCCAATGGTGCTTTGTGTACAGACTGTCCCTACCTCTCTGTCCACAAGAGAACCAGGTGTGCATGGGGAGAACAGAGGCGCCAGTGATGTGAATTAGAGAATTATGTGGAAGACTAACAAGTGCTTTTACTTGTATGATGGGATTTCAGCTCACGGTCACCACATTGCTTTTTCTCAAAGGGTTATCTTAGGCTTCAAGTCATTTTTTCAAAGAAACAGCCTCTAACTCCCAACAGGCTTCTGCATTTCACATACCAAGTGAGTGATGAGGCATATTGCTTTGCTTGATTTTATTTCTCTCCCATCATGTTTCCTTTTCAAATCAGTGATCTTGAGAAGCTGAGAGGCTAGGTCCCGGGAACCTAGAGACATGGTTGCTATAGGTATCTCCTGCCAACTAGCTAACAGCCAGAGGAAAGGAAACCTCTCCTTTCCTAGACTTGAGTTTCAAGAAGACAAGTGACCTATCCATTGCATGCGAGTGAGCCCACTTAGTGGATATTGATGGTGGCAACAATGACAAGAGTCTCTGCTGAAGGAATGACAAGGGTGTGTGGAAAAGGACACAACTATTTCAACTCTAGAATCAACAAAGGAAGATGACATACCCAAGCTGCATCCCAAACACCCTTCTTCGCAAGGCATGCATTCTCCAAGGTCTGTGTCTTGGACTTCACCTATACAGTGAGAAGAGTGACAAACAATTCATTTTCACTGAGTGGGGACACATCAGTTGCTATGAAAGTAACGTTGGTGTGTAGCTTATTGTCAAGCAAGTAATAGAGCAATTGTGAAACCTAAAACCACCTTTAAGGATCTATGTGTCACCCACAATTTTATCTCTTTCATTAACTTACTTGATTAGATCACCTTGATTGGGTACAGATAGAACAGAGTGGGTCTATATGCCATGTGACTTGTATTGAAATTAAGCTGGTAGATTTTATTTGTTAAAGAAATAAGTTCTGGGAATATGGAATTAGGCATATAAATAAACAGGCTCTCTCTTTCTGTTTTTAATCCTCACCTGAGGATATGCTTTTATTAGAGAGAGAGGCGGGGAGAGAAAGAGAGAAAAGAAGGAGGAGCAATCCGGTCAGGGACAGGCTCTATCTCTTTTTATCTGGTCTAGAAATACCTTGGAGCTCTCTTTCTTCAGCATCAGATTAGGCATAATTCTTATACAGAGCAGAGAAAGTTTGCAGTATTCTTAACATGGAAAAGTGCTGTTTTTAAAACCTCCCTCTTCCTGTGTAAGATAAGGAATTGGTCAATAACTATAACTTACGATTCACAAAACATTTTAGCATTTCCAGGCGGTTTTAGGTGGGACGACTCTCTTTGGCTTCTCACAGCAACCATCTTGGTGCTATGCTCTCCCTTTTACAAATGAAGAAACCAAGCAGCAGATTGCAAACTAATTTCCCCAGAATCTCATAACTAGTAATTGAGGAGAGAATTGTTGACCATGACTTCCAGACTCTCATCTAATTTTCTCTCCCCGATACCCTGCCCATGAACTTTCCACTCAAGATCAATTTCTGTGTGATTAGTTGCAATCATTATGGATTATATCTGAGGAAACCCAGAGAAAAAGTGTGTAGGGGAAGAGAGAAGGGCAGCAATCACGGTCCCCATTTGATGTATAGTCATGCAGAGTCATCCCAGGCACTGACAGTAAACCAAAACAATTCAAGAGTGTGGGACATGTAGGGGTACAGTTCCTCCTGCCACCTTCTGGGTCCGGGCAGTGGCCCCAGACCAGCCTTACCTGGTCCGCACTCTAACTTCTGGCAGGTGTGGTTGGTGGATGCTATGAAGTAGCCATTTGTGCATCGCGTGCAGATGTCTGCGCTGTGGCAAAGCTCACAGTTATCTGGGCAGGGTAGGCAGACGTGCTCCTCTGCAGGGTAGTGCCCCACTGGGCAGCTGTCCCGACACTTCCCCCAGTACAGGAAGCGCTCCTGGCCTTTCTTATCTGAAGAGATAGAGAAGCAACAACAACAAAAAAAGGAAAATGTACACAAACATAAAACTAATATAACAAAGATATTTTATTAAAAAAATATAACCGAGTGCTTAGGCTCCTAGGGGGCCAGACATATAAGAATGGATTTAATAAAAAGTGCAATGTCTGTACTTGTGGTTGAAAAGTTTTCCCTGGGCACCTTTCAGTGTTTGTAGAAGTCCACAGACTTGGGGGCAAGAGATCCCATGAGAATAAACAAATGCTTACTGATAGACATGTTTTTTATGACAGTGCAGTCTTTCAGAATGATTTTGAATTCTGTTATCAAAGTCACATGCTTGTGTTAGCTGTCTGAATTTTTGTGCAGCTGCCCATTCCTACACTGGCAGCCATTCAGCACTAGACTAAGCACACCTCTGACACCTTCATGTGCATCCCTGAATGTTCCTGAACTCTGCCAAGTCTGGACTCTACCAGGAAAGAATCAGCAGTACCCCCAGCGTGAGACTATGGGAATTTACTCCTGGATGAAATGAAAAATTCTAATGAGTTATTAACAATTGCAGTTAATAAAAAGGATTATCAATATATTTAAAAAGTGAGATATATATATATATATATATATATATATATATATATATATATATATATATATATACCTAGAGGTCTACTACCTTCACCTTCCTGGAGTTTTAGTTTGTGCTGAGTGTGTTTGGGGTATCCATCTTCTCTGAACCAGGTCTCCCATATGAAGAACAGCTGATCTGTGCTACCCACATCACTGAAGTCTACTGTTCGCTCATCATGTAATCTATCACGTGAAGATCCAGAACCACTGGCCTTCAAAGTGCAAGTTGCCGAACTTGTGGGTAGAGATATCCCATGTTATAAGTTCATAACTTATAACCCCATGTTAAGAGTTCAGAAACTGAAAGTTAGTATCATGTTAGGTTGAGCCACATGAAAGTGCCAACATTCAACTTTTTTTTGACCTGTAAACTTGCTTAAACCACTCTCACATGGTTTAACCTAATGTTTCCTATTTAATTGTTCATATATAATAAAAACCACAATCTTGGCTTATAGGCTCTGAAGCCACCTCTGTTCTGGTGCTGATTTCATGCCAGAAGTCTGTTGGTTTTTGTGGGAACAAAGAAAATAAAGAGGGCTTCCATGGCAGTGGTGGAGTAGAGTGTCTGCTCTCTTCACATCTGATAGGAGAGTGTTTGGGAGGTTGTAATGTGCACGTGGTGATGCTGACACTGTGGACTAGTATTGTGGAACATAAAACCCTGATCTGGTAAACCTGAATCTCAGGAGACCACACAAGGGTTAACCTTCCAAGTTATGTTCTTTTCAGGCACATTATGAAAACCTAGCAAACACCAATTTCCATGGCTCATTCAGAAATGATCCTATTTTTTCATATGAGTAAAATCATAGGATTCTTAGCTTTTTCTGACTGACTTATTTCACTTAGCATAATATTGCCAAGGTCCATCCATGTTGTTGCAAATGGCAGTATTTCATCCTTTCTTATGGCTGAGTAGTATTCTATTATGTGTATGTAAAAGTGAAACTCGTGAACAGAAACAGCAGTGTGGTGGTTGCCTGAGGGAAGGGAGTGGGGGGTGAAGAGGATCCTAATATATGGTGACAGGAGAAGATTTGACTTTGGTGGGCGCACAGTGCAATATACAGATCTTGTAACACAGAAACCCACACCTGAAACCTATCCTATATAAATAAAAGGCTAATATGCAAATTGTTCCCTTGACCAGGAATTCCACCAGGGGGTTGGGCCAGCAACCCCTCTCCCTGGCTGGCCCCCCCCTCACCTCCCCCTCAATCAGGGGTGGGGACTGCCAGACAACTGCCCGTAGCCCCTCCCCCATCCCCTGATTGGGCCCCCCTACCCTGATTGGGGCAGGCGGCCAGACCCCACCTGTGCATGAATTTGTGCATCGGGCCTCTAGTATGACCATATTAACCAATGTCACCTCAATAAAATTAATTAAAAAAAGAAAAAAAGAGAAATGATCCTGTTTTTAAGAAGGCCAAACTTCTCAGATATAGGTAGGAAGAGCTGAGGGAGAGCAGTGGTAAGCCTACTCTCTTTCTGATCCACAGTTTTATATTCTCTACACTTTCGCTTGACATCAACTCAGGGTCCAGAGAAAACAGGTAAAAAGCACTCACTGCTCTTGCAAGGCATAGTCTTATGGACAAGATAAGTATCAAGTGAGAGGTGGCCTGTAACATGAGAAGGGCAGGATTCCAAGGATCCTCCTATGAGGGGGACTTAACCTAGACAAGGAGAGTAGGACAACCCCTACTGAGGAAATGCCGTTGCAACTGAGATCTAACGGATGAATGAATAGAAAGAGGTCAGGCAGACAGTGAGTGGAAACATCTCAAGTGGAGTCTTTGAACAGCTAGAGAAATCAAATGCCCACAGGAATAAGGAAGTATAAACAATAACAGTAGTAGTAATAACAATAAGTTAATATTTACTGAGTGCTTCTTATATGCCCAGCCCTGTTCTAAGTGCTTTATTATTCTATCTCGCTAAGTGTTATTTCATTTTCAGAATAATCCTAAGAGGGGCAACCATGATCACCATCTTATAAATGAGGAAGGAAACAGAATGAGCAGGCTGGAGATAAAATTTGACATAGATATAGTACTTTGTTTACATAAAAACACACAAATAATTTAAATTAAAATTATGCAAATAAATGTGTTATTTCCTATTTTTTCACAAAAGCATGATACTATCAATTTGTGCTTATTTTTTCTCAATTGTATTATAAGCAAGAATAAAGATAAATAAGCCTCTTTCCCCAGAAATGCCAGGTGAGTATGCTGATGGTGGTAACTGCCAGCCTCATAATCAGCGAGAAACTGGGAGTGGTGGGAATTGTGGAGAAATGCTCTCAGGTCAACCATTTGGGGAATGTGGACCCAGTGCCGCTAGATCTTGCAAGTTTTTAAGCGCAACAAAAAACCCAGGTTTTTCTTTGAAATTTCCCAATTTTAAAATTAAGGTAAAATAAAATACAAATCTGTCCCACATGAGGTCAAAGTAGGGGTCAAAAGTCAGAGGACCTTTAACATCATGGAATATAATTCAGCGACAGCATAAACTTTGAGTCATTAAAACTGGGACGGGAAAGGTCATTTTTGTGTTTTGGAGTGGTTACTTTGTTCCCACAAGGCGCTGACAGCTTCTCAGTGGCATAGCTCTTAGCTGAAGAGAACTTGACACAACTTCTTTTACAATATTTCTCTGAAAGACTGAATGTGTCTGCCTTAATTCCTAGCTTTTTACTTTTCCCTCTACAAACCTTAGCTTAACTGTCTTTCTCATGTCTGACGTCTTGTTCTCATGCCCCTTCTTTCTCCTTCTCTGGAAAGACCTCTCGTAGCTTCTCTCTCATCTCAGGGGCAGCGAGTTTCCAATAATGTAAACTTGTGTCCTGACAGCAAGCAGCAACTCCAAGGTTGTACACACTCTCTAATGAACAGCTGCCTAACCACAACCCCTTCACCCCGGAGATGAAGCTTCTGAGTCACACCAGACAATGTCCCTGGGAGAACAGGTTTGAAGCAATGAGGAACACGTGACCACACAGACTCCCTCACCTACTCCACAGGAAGTGCAGTTGGAAGGCCCGCTTCCCTGGCATTCTTGGCAAGTGTAGTGGCAGAGATGGCATTGGTTCTTCAATGCAAACTTTCCTGATGGACAGTCCAAGACGCAGCGGCCATCATCCAGAATCCTAGAGGAAAAGCAGACTTTCAGAGTTTGTAAGGGTGACTTTCTGGAATAGCCTTCGGTTTTAGAACGTGGTGTTCACGTTTCACTGCACAAACTTGGTTTCGTTGTTCCAGAAACAAGGGGGGTGCCTGGGACTGATCGTGTTAGACCATGTGGAATATTAATCGTGTGCCCATCCTTGCTTGGCTTGAGGGTTGGACCCAACAGCAGCCGTATCAGACACTGGCTGGGGATGCAGTCCTGGTCTGGGTTGCAAATAAGCTAACCAGTGCCCGCAGGGATTAAACCCATATTGTAGGCCCCAGACAATCCCAGCCCACAGTTGGAGGATGGTCTTTGAATTTTCAAGACACTAAATGGAACTTAGAATACAGAGAGACCTTGGAGAAAAGATCCTTCCTTTAGATATGAGCATGCCCACACTTTGCAAGGCAGATGTCAGCTCTAAGGACTCCCAAAGGATAGAATAAAGCACTGTCCTGGGTTTAGGTGCTATTTATAAACTTGGCCTATGCATATGGCAAGTATGTGTGTCATTTTTGCAAGTGTTTCCTGAAGCATAGGGTACCATATCTCTATTTTCTGACCATGTTTTCAGTCCCCTGTATGGGCATTGGAAATAAGTTAGTAGCTGAGCTTCTAAAACCTTTGGTTTTATACACGTACTAGAGGTCTGTGCATGAATTTGTGCACAGGTGGCGTCCATCCCGCCAGCTGGGACCAATAGGGGCTGTCTGGCTGGGGCGGGGGGGAGGGATGACAGGAGGTTGGCTTTGGGAGCACACTGACCACTGGGGAGCAGCTCCAGCACTGAGCATCTGCCCCCTGGTGGTCAATGTGTGTCATAGTGACCAGTCATTTGGTCATAACAGTCACTTAGCTTTTATATATATACTAGGGGCCCGGTGCACAAAAATTTGTGTACTCGGGGGGTGGGGGTCCCTCAGCCCGGCCTGTGCCCTCTAGCAGGCTGGGACACCTCAGGGGGGATGTCCACCTGCTGGCATGCCTGGCCAGCCTGGGTGAGGGGCTGAGAGCCATTTTCAGGCTGCCCACAGCCCCTTCAGGGTTCCTGCACTGGGGGGTGGGAGGGCTAGTGAGTGCAGGCCTGGACGTTTCCCACTGGAGGGCCCACGATTGCACATGCCTGGTGGGCCCCCACCGCTGAGGGGACACACCTGGCGCAGAGTTGGGTGGCAAGCCAGAGGCAGACGCTGGTGCAGAATCCCTCGGTGGGGCCCTGCTGCTGAGCAAACACACCCGGGGGTGGAGCTGGGCAGTGAACTGGCTTCGGATTCTCCACACTGTGCAGCAGACGCTCCCGCACGCCCTGTGGAGGCCCCTGGGGGGCGGATGAAGGTAGCAGACCCTGGACGGGTGCTCCCACACGCCCCCGAATAGGCCCCTGCGGCAGAGCCAGGCAGCAGAGCCAGGACGGCTGCTCCTGCACACCCTGCAGAGGCCTCCACACTCCCGAATGCCCCGAGGAGGCCCCCAGGGGGTGGAGCCAGGCAGTGGACCCGGGACGGGCGCTCCTGGATGCCCCGAGGAGGCCCCAGGCTGGACCCCCCCCTCCACTGAGCTTACACACCTGGCACAGCTATGCCGGCCGCGGAGGCTCCCAGTGCAGAGCTGCCCTGCCAGCCTCCATCTTGGCTTGGTTAATTTGCATACAGCTGCTCTGATTGGCTGGTGGGCCTGGCCGTGAGCAAAGGCTCAGCCAGCCTAGGCAGGCAGTTGCAACAGAAGCCTCTGGTTTGCTCTAGCTCCATGGCTGTTGGCCTCCATCTTGGCTGGGTTAATTTGCATACAGCCACTCTGATTGGCTGGGAGGCATGGCTTGACTGGTGGGCGTGGCTGTGAGCAGAGGCTCAGCCAGCCTAGGCAGGCAGTTGCAACAGAAGCCTCTGGTTTGCTCTAGCTCTGTAGCTGCTGGCCTCCATCTTGGCTGGGTTAATTTGCATACAACTGCTCTGATTGGCTGGTGGGCATGGCTTAGGTGTCTCGGGTAATGATCAATTTGCATATTACTCTTTTATTATATTAGATTATATTAGATAGATGTCATGGCTAATATTTCCATAGTTTTGCTTCTGTTTTACCCTTGTACAGTAATCCCAAAATCGTATGTGGTTAAGTGAATTGCAATCAAAATGTGTCCCAAGTACAAGACTCAGATAGGTAATGTGAATAGATGAGGTGAGCTGGGGATGGGGTGTGGGGCAGCTCAACCCACAGAGTTTCTAATTCATTAGGTCCAGCATGGAGAGAGCTGAGAAATTGTATTTTTGACCAGTTCCTGGGTAACATTCACGCTCTGGTCTACAGAACACACTTTGAGAATTGCTGCTCTACCTTCTGCTCACTGATAGTCTGAAAGGATTACTATGGAGTTTGCTAAATGACTCCTACCTAATACAGTGGTACCAAATTGGTGTCTTGTAGAGTGTCTTTAGAGTAGCAGCCAATGTATCAGTTGGATGATTAACTGAGCATGTAGTACATATATACCCCCAAGGGCACAATGCTGGCATCCAAGCCTCAGAGAACTAAGGGCCTGCAAAAAAAAGGCAGAGTTGTCTTTTTCTCTCCACCACCTCACTCCACTCAGACTGGATGCACGTGGAAGGCCAAGTGTAGGCCTCATGCCACTTGTTCCTGGGGTGGCACTGGCCCTGTTTGCATAGGAAGAGCCAGCCCAGAACTGGGATAGGCATTTGAATTCCAGGCTTGGAGGAAATTGGGGTGGGGCAAGGCATGCTGAATAGTGTTACTTGCAGTCTTCCATCTCGTTCCTACTCCCTGAAAATCTGTGTCCTTTGTACCTGTTTGGAAACAGAATAGGTGTGAACAGCCCTTTTGGCCCCTACTGCAGTGCGTGGAGTCCAGCCCTAAACAGACACAACACATACTAGTATCTGGTTGTCCATGTCAAATCCTCTGCACCGTGGTGTATAATGAGAGGACTGTGTTCTCAGCCCAGACTTTTAGCAGCTGGCACCAATGCCAACTTGGAATATCCCAGCCCCACAATGCCTCTGCTTTCTGAGCTAGAAGATTTTTCAAGGGATAATTTGGATGTGGCTAGTTAAAAAACAAAATAAAACAAAAAACCTCCCTTTAAGAAAAACTAAGCAAGAGCCTTCTGAGGTTTTAAACAAGGAAGCCACTCAGCACTCTGCCAAAAGGAGAATGGGGCGTGTTTATTTGCGAGGGTTCATTTTCTTGCTAAAAGAAGAGGGGATGGAAAGTTCATCACTATTTTGCTCTTTATAGAATGATAGGACAGATTGGTTTAGGGAGACGTTATTTCTCTTGAGAGGTGCAACTAATACTGTCAATGCTGGGAAACATTTAAAATTACCCAGAAACGGGTGGGGGTGAAGCAAATGGTGTAATATTTTTTTATGTGGGTAACAGGCTCCCTTTCTCACTTGAGACCTTGATTTTAAGAAAGTACTAAGCACATAATGGTGCTTTAAATTACCTCCTTCTCTCCCGCCCCCCTCCAGGAAAGCACAGGTGACCTACCCAGGTTTTGTAAGAACATGCTTCTTTCTAAAGATGGGAATATAGAGAAAACAGTCATGCCTAAATGCCGGCACAGAATTACATCATCCCCCGTGCCCCCCCTCCCCCTTCCAGAAAACTTGCCAAGGAACTTAAAGCAAAGTACCACTTCAGGTGGCACAGAGTTCCACCAACACCAACAGATCTTTCCAGGTGGAGGATAGATACCTTGCCCTGGGCTCCATGGGGCTGCTGAAAACATTTAAAAACCAACTCAAGCCATCTTTGGGGTTCCCGTCATCCAGTTTGTGGAATTCTGAGACACTCAGGCAAGCTCATTGCTATAGGGGAAGCACTTCTCTCCCCAAGTCATGTGTGCTCTTGTCTTTTTATAAGCAGTGAACCATTCTAGGCCCACCTGGGCTCATGGAAAGGAAGAAGGTGGCAAATCAAGTGCTAAAGCGGGGCAGAAGCATGCTCTCAACATTGGTATCAAATTTTCCAGAAGCCCCAGGGGTGTGTGTGTGTGTGTGTATGTGTGTGTGTGTGTGTGTAAGAGAGAGAGAGAGAGAGAGGAGAGAGAAATATGTGAACTGGAACAGAAGAGATGGCAAGTCAGGGTTAGCTGGTCCTCTGTGTCGATTGTTGGTTTGGCCTACACAAAGGCCCTTCATGTGACTTTTGGGTATTTTGATGTTTTAACAGAAGGAAATCTGGCAAAAAGTCTTCTTTTCTTAAATTCATTGAAGCATCAAACAAAACATTTGAGGTTGGTAAGAACAGAGGTAACTTTTAAAAGCTTTTAATTAGTCCCTTAACTCTAATTTCAGGGCTGGGTTGGGAGATTAGCTTGGGCCATAAGGATCAGGGCATTACAGAGCTATCTGTGTTAAATAAAGGCAAAGTTTTCAATAGTCTTCAAGGATCTAAACCCTAGGGTTGATGGAAATGCAAAGGAAAAGCTAGAAGATGAAGAGAGGGCTTTTAAGATGTTGATTTCCTGTAAAACAACTTCAGAGTTTAATTATTCTTTAAAATTTTATTATAGAAACATTTAAACATGTAAAATAAACATCACAATACAACCCTCCCCCATTGTATTCTTCACTCAGCTTTAACAATTACCAACACATAGCCAGTCTTATTTCATCTCAAGCTCCACTAATTTACCCCCCCCCCTCCCGCCCCCAGCCGGTATTATTTTGAAGCAAACCTCTAAGGTAAAATCCTTTAGGGATGAACTTTATCCTACCAGGACTGGAGATCAAAAAGCTTAAGAATAAAAAGAAACTCGAAGAGACCACCTATTTTGGTTGTTCTGTTAGTCTCCTCACGCCCCTGCACCAGATCCGCTGGTCAGCATGCGCTATAGTGCTGTGCTGGAATTCTGCACGCTAGGACTGCATCCCCAAGCTCATTTCTCTCATCTGCAAAGGATGCTTTTCCCATTGGCATCCTGTTAATTTCAGGCAAAAGGAAGCACCAGCAGGAGATCGGAGCATGGGAGGAGAGATTGGGATATTTATTCCAGCCGGAGCCACAACTCTGCTTCCTCCTACCTGGGTTCTGGAGTGTCCCCTCTAGCTCCAATTTCTATAAGGCATTTCCTCTTCCAGGGTTGCAGCTTTGGCTTCAGGCCTGCGGTGTTAAAGCTGCCCTACTTTTGCTTTTCTGTGTGCTTCACCATCCCTTAACTTTGTGTCACCTAGAAGAATTCATGAGCCTTGCACCTAACGCAGAGCTGGGCATGAACAAAGTGATCAAGACTCTCTTGAATGGACTTGATTCTACTTAAGGAAACACGTTAGAAAATACTCTGCTGCCCTTTCAAGAACAAGTAAGTCCACATTATCTTTCAACGTAGTTTCTTTCTTCTCATCTTAAAACCTCTTCCAGCAAGATGCAGATAAGAAGTTGGGTAGTTCATTGCCACGATGCAATGCCCTTTCTTAGACAATGTGCAAGTAGTTGACATCAAGAAAGAGAGATGGAAGGAAACGGAATGCTCAGGGAGATGAGAAGAATATTGTTCGTGTGGAAGAAGGTTTCTTTAGGAAGACATCCTGGTTCAAGGTTCGAACACATATTTTTCTTTCTTCAAAAGCTAAGGCGTGGGCTGCTTAAACAAGTTAAGCCACCTAAATGGTCCAGGAGGTGTATATCTGATTTAGTACCGATGGGTTTAGATTTTGTTAAATGGCCATTTATGATAGTAGAATTTTTTTCTCACTCTGGGTGAGCACAAGGGAACGATGACTTCTGAATGATGTAGCTGCTTTATTAGACAAATGGTAAAAAGTTCTCTTAGCAAAAGATGTCCAAACATGCCATGGAATTTGATTATTGATATGGTGAGGAATTAGAGGAGAAACAGGACCCATTTTCAGAAAGCTATCTGTATCTAATAGTATGCCCTGAAACTACTTTAAAGCAAATTCAATATTTAGAAGCATAGATATCTCAGAGACACTTGGAAAATGTTATCATAGTTAACATTGAGAATTCTTAAGGTTTCTTTGGCATCTCCCTCTCTCCCTGTCTCCCTTCCTCAGTCCCTCCCTCTTTCCCTCTCTTCCTTCTCTTTTTGAGGGAGCCATTGGGAAAGCCAAGCTCATGCTATTGATTACACACTTTATAATGTTGAATAAAACCCACATTTATTGAATTATTACTATATGGTGATCACTGTGGGGGAATAAAGAGACAAATACACCACAATTCCTGCTCAGGATATTGCAGTCCTGAAGAAGAATAGATGAAATCACTGTTGTGTAAGGCAGAGGGAATGTCCGACTTAGAGATTAACCTGCCCCTGAAGCAGCCTCATCATCCTGGTCTTGGGAGAAACTCTACTTCCTGTACATTAAGTATAGCAGTGATGAGGCCATTCAGACACCCAGTCAATCAACAACTGCTAAGTGCTAGAATCAGAGGAGCGTTTACTAAAATACAACAAAATCCCAACTATCTTCATTAGTAGAAATTTTCAGTGTATTAGCAGAGATGCTCATCCCATTTAGATGTTTGCTATTTCCTCATCCACTCAGCTATCAGACATTTACTGAGTGCCTACTGTTTTCTGAGCACTGTGATAGATAATAGGGATACAAAGATGAGTATTCCAAGGGGTGTGCAGTCTAACAAAAGGATCGCTTTGGAAATGAATGTCTTAACATGTCACAGTTACTCTTATGGAAGTTTAGGTAGAACATAAAAAGGAAGAAGTTAATTCTACTGAGAAGAGATAAAAAATGCCTTCATAGCCCAACTAGCGTGGCTCAGAGGTTGAGAGTCAACTATAAATCAGGAAGTCACAGTTCAATTCCTGGTCAGGGTATATGCTCGGGTTTCAGGCTCAATCCCCAGTGTGGGGCATGCAGGAGGCAGCCGACCAATGATTTTCATCATTGATGTTTCTCTCTCTCCCCCTTTCCCTTCTTCTCTGAAATAAATTAAAAAATATATTAAAAAATGCCTTTATAGAACAGTTTAACCTTGAAGTGATTCTAGAAATGTGAGTAGATATTTGCTCAGCAATGGGGATGATGGTTGAGTGGTGGGTATGCCGAAAGGGATGAGATTCCAGGCATCAGTCACCACCATCTTCATTGATGAGAAAACCCCTCTCGTGTCCAGGGGACTGATTTTTGTAGTGGTTACTGGGCATCATGGGTAAGAGGCTACAGAGGTGGCCTATGGTCAGACCGTGGAGGGTTACTGTGTTATGGGAAGGAGTTTGAGTCTTCCTCCTGCAGGCCCCACATGCGCCTCTAAGGCGGTAAGCACCTTCTCCCTCCATCTTGCAGCCCATGAGCTCTCGGTCAACCACAGGAGATACTGAGAGACTACTCACCTTGTGACTGGACAGTCAAGGCAGTTTTCCTGGGTCGGCCCCCAGCACTTGGCACATGAGGCTTCACAAATCTGGCAGTGGCCATGTTCATCAGTGTATTCTCCTGGGGAACAAAATGCAGTTGTTTATCTCATTTCTACATGGAAGTTGTTTCCTGGGCTGTCAGTCTGAGAGCAGCCAGATCTGTCTGTGGCTGCCTGAAAACCATGGAGACAACCCAGAGAGAAGAGACCTTGAATGGCTTCAGTTGCCAGTGCTAAATCCTGACCTTATAATAACAACTACTCCTCTCCCAGAGGCCCTGAAAGTTGGAACCTGAAAGTTATGAGGCAATGACATAATTTTGAATCTAGTCAAAATGTGTTACAAATTTTGTAAGTAGAGAGAAGCCAAGGGGGCTTCCGACAGGACCCCTTCACTGAGCCCCTGCTGACTTCCCTGTTTAAGGCTGAAGGCTTATGGGCCACAGAGACCCCAGTTATAGCCTTGGGTCAAGTCAGGGAGCAAACTGAACCCACCTAGGTCCTGTCTCATCACTCTGGGGAGGATTGTGATTACTTGTCAAGAAAGGGAGTTGAAGCTTGGCTGACATTGGACAGATGTCAGCTGCATCTCACCAGAGATAGCCAGAAAATTCTTCATTTAATTGGAAAGCTTATCCTTCCCAAGGAAAAACACAACATGGCCTTTACACAGAAGCAAGTCCAGCCTCACCAACTTCTTGTAAACATTTCAGAAATTATTCCCACAGCGGGGGTGGTAGAGAGAGGTGAACCCTCATTGAAGGTGATAATCCAGTGATAGGTTTGTGGCTCATGGAATTCAACCCTCTACTCACACTACACTCATCCTCTGCTCCCATTGTCTTACAAGAAATGGACTGAAAAGAAACTGAAATTCTGTAGGTCTGATCCAAAGACCCACTTTGTATGGTTTAGAAAGTGATCATGCTCAGAAACTTTAGATTCAGATTTCAGCAGAGTCACAACCTTCACTTGCCTCTCGCACCAACTTTCATAGCCCTGTAAGCATGTCAAACATTGTCCATCTGAGATCAGCCAGAGCAATGAGGTAGGAGGACTCACCAATGGTTTATTTATTAAAATTTTTATTTATTAAATTGATTAGGGTGACATTGGTCAACATAAACATATAGGTTTCATGTGTGAGTTTCCATGTTACAAGATCTGTATATTGTACCATGTGCCCACCACTCAAAGTCAAATCTTCTCCTGCTACCTTATATTAGGGCCCCCTTATTTCTCTACCCCCTTCCCTATGGCAACCACCACACTGCTGTTTGTGTTCATAAGTTTCAGTTTTATATCCCACATATGAGTGAAATAATATGGTTCTTAGCTTTTTCTGCTGACTTATTTTACTTAGCATAATGTTCTCAAGGTCCGCCAATGTTGTTGCAGATGGCACTATCTCATCATTTCTTATGGCTGAGTAGTATTCTATTGTGTATATGTACCATATACCTATGGTTTAATCAAGTGGTATTAATGGAACTCCAAGATTCACTCCCTGATTTATTTTAACTGTATGGGGGAAAAAAAGCCCTGTAAACATAGATGACTGGTGAAGAATGGAGGGAAGTCTACTTTTCTGCCTTTCCCCATAATTTTACTGAATTAGTACAGTTGGGTAAGGCAAACCTTATATCCATAAGTCTTCCACTTGCTGGTACTAAACTACTAAAATGAGTGAGCTTTAGAGTGAGTCACCAGTGGGGGCAAAACATGCAAATAGGCAAGCTGTTTACTCCAAAGGTACCTGCGCAAATGGACACATGGAGTTGGAAATCCATCCCAGGTTGATTGCACCAAGCCATGAAAATGTGTTGGCTGCCTCTTTATAAGGGGTGCATTTCACTAATTCACACAAAGATGTCCGAACAGACCAGTTGGTAATCAGCAGTCCCAAAGCTGAAAAAGAGCCGGGACTTCTAATAGGAGTGTTGATACCAAGTTGGGACTCTCACTCAATATAGGCATCATATTCCACCCATTCCACCTCTTAATTATTGCCCTTGTGCAACCTCTTCTACTTTTGTCAGAAAGCACAACAAATTGAACAGTGTTATTATCAGCCCAGACACCAGCAAGATAAAGAGCAGAGGATCTGGGGCAGACTTGGTAGGAGCAAGTAGATCTTGCCTACATTGCCAATGCTAATAATTTGTGTTGGATGATAGCTATGTATCTTTGAAAATATATGTGCTGAGTGGAACAGGTATGGGGGAGGGTCACAGAAGCTTCTAAACCCAAATAAAATGTTTTCTAGAGAAATATAGATCATAGCTTGTTCATTCATTTATCCATGCCATGTATATTTTTTGAACACTTACACACCAAGCACTAGGTAAAATTCAGAGATAAACAAATTAAAAAGACCCTCCTCTTGGGTTCTCAAAGATATTTTATAAGAATGTTTTGTTCCCTAGCTGGTTTGGCTCAGTGATAGAGCATCAGCCTACAGACTAAAGGGTCCCAGGTTTCATTTCAGTCAAGGACACATGCCTGGGTTATGAGCTCAATTCCCAGTAGGGGTTATGCAGGAGGCAGCCAATCAGTCGATCAGTCATTTTCTCTCAATCAATGTTTCTCTCTCCCTCTCCTTTCCTCTCTCTGAAATCAATAAAAATATATTTTTAAAAAGAATGATTTTTAAGGAAAAAATTATAATCCAAATGCTAGCTAGGAGACTTTGCCTTCCTTGGACAGTGTAGATTAAAGTCTAAAACAGAAGAGCGCCCTAACGGGTTTGGCTCAGTGGATAGAGCGTCGGCCTGCGGACTGAAGGGTCCCAGGTTCTATTCCGGTCAAGGGCATGTACCTTGGTTGTGGGCACATCCCCAGTAGGAGGTGTGCAGGAGGCAGCTGATCGATGTTTCTCTCTCATTGATGTTTCTAACTCTCTGTCTCTCTCCCTTCCTCTCTGTAAAAAATCAATAAAACACATTAAAAACAAAACAAAACAGAAGAGCAAGGGCATACACTGGACTCTGCTAGACCTAGAGGCAAAGACTGTTATTTTGCCTTGATATTGGTGCCTATGAAAACGGACACAGTGGTTTGGTTGTCCTAAATCTTGCCACCCATCCACCTTAATCTTCACGGTGTATTAGATCCAATGCTAGGGTAGGATTTTAAAGTGAATATACCTTGCTCTGCTAAATCAAGTGCTGCTTAGATGGTTCTGAGAGTTATGTCATATTTACACCCAAAGCTTCCTCTGTAGTTACAGATGAGTCATGGCTAGGTCAAGCAAGGGTTATTCGGACATTACTGTGAAAAATTTTAATTCTACTATGTCTTTTGTTTGTCTCTTCCTTGAATTCCATAAGCCAGTATGTGGCACTGATATCCCAGCCTTGTGTTTCTTTGATCTGTTCAACTATCATGGCCTCTGTTGGCACTTACATAGATATAATCACCTGAGATATAATCATCACTTGGAATTGCCCAACTCTGAAATTTCAAATTACCCCCCCCCCCATCCAAACACAACCTTCTTATGTCCCACTGTGGTAAGCTCATCCTTCTTGATCATCCTTTCATTCATCTTTGTATTTCTCACTGTAGTTAGGTCAATCCTTTTTAAGACTCAGGTTTCACCCATTCTTTCTGACCTCACTATCTAATTTGTTGATAAGATACTGAATTTCCCCAGCATCCTTTGTCTCAGTGTCAAAGTTCCTTTCTATCTTCTCTTTGACTATTCATTTGTCTCCTGTTTCTGAGGAAGATGTCTCTCCTGGCCATTAGCAACCCTCAATCTAGTGCTTATAATCTTCCTCAGGATATTTCTCCACCAGGATCTCAGTCTTCAATCTTTTCTCCACATTTCCCATTATCCTCTGACCTTGAAAGTTCTCCTCAACTTAAAACCTTCCCAAGCATTTTTCTTCTTGGGTAAATGATCCTTAAAACATGTTTTTTCCTCCTACCATTTGGAAACAAAATGGAGACAATCTCATAACCCTGAAGCTTATGTAAGCAAGTCAGGGTAGGACAGCTTAAACCACACCTCTCTCAAGACTGTATGCCTCTTAACTTTAGAGCAAATTCTGGCTTTATAACAGATGAGAATAAAGGGACCTGTCTTAATTTTCATATTTATGTGGATGTCCAATTAGTTATATAAACAACTGCCCCTAGCCCTTGCAGGCTCAAGTGTCCTACTGCACATTTGAGACAAACAAAAAAGCCAGATTCCAAGGACATAGTGAAGTTGCTTTTTTTTTTTTGGTTGTTGGAGCAGCAAATTCTTTTCATCTGTCTTTGTTGCACAATGAAGCTCAATGTTTATGACAGGAGTGATATACAAACTTTTTTTAAAGTCACTTTTAGCACAGACGTCAGGGTCCAATATTTTGTTCTCCATCTCATCCTACAAACTCTCCCTTCTGGTGTATTCATCCATTATTATTATGTCCAAGTTATCTTTCTCCTGTGATCAAAAGTGTTTCATTCCTCCTCTTTTAGTTCCTGTCTCATCTCATCCTATAATAGTTCAAAAAACATTGAAGTAGTGTCTCATGAGCAATGCTATCTCAAAAGTTGAAGACACAACTTAAAAATTAATAATTGTAAATTAAAAAATTTACAAGTTAATGGTGTGCTCTGCTTGATCCACCTCCGGAGAACATTACAGCATGTGTTTGTGTTAATGAGTCTAAGTTACAAATAAACGTTATTAAATCACCCAGATTAGTCAAGCATTATTATATCATGCACAGCTACTAAACAGAGGTGCAAATAACACAATAAAAGGCTCACCTACCCAGAAGGGCTTCATTTCTCTTCAGAAATGCTGTGCTTTTGTTTGTATCTCATAATATTTGAGTCAACTTTGTCGTAGAGTTTAAGCAAATAAATATATAAACTAAATAAATTAATAAACACGTAGATTAGTATATTATGATGTGAATCTAAAACACTGTTTTTAGCAAGGGTGACTGGTAATAGAAGATGGGAGGAACATTTGAGGAGAAATTAGCCATTTGGATTTCTTTTTTTGAGAGAGAGAGAGGGAAGAAAGGAGAGAGAGAAAAACATTGATTGTCTGCCTCCCCCACGAGCCCCACTGGGAAATGAGCCCACAACCCCAAGCATGTACTCTGACTGGAATTGAACCATAACCACCTGGTTCATAGATTGATGCTCAACCACCGACCCACACTGGCTGGGCAAACATGAAACTTTATAGCAAGACTCAAAAAGAAGGCCCTCCATTGATGGCCAACATCTTTACTTAAAAGCCTGTACCAGTGATTTTCAACCTTTTCCACCTCATGGCACAGATAAGTTAATTCCTAAAATTCTTCAGCACACCAAAAAATATATTTTTGCTGTTCCAACAACAACGAAAAAGGTGTAATTTTGATTCATTCACACCTGAAAGCTATTGTTGTGTTGGCTATTGTCATTTTCTTTTTTTATTTGACAATCTAAGGGAAAAGAGGTCATTTGCCCCTGAATAAATAGTTAGGTATTGTACATTTTAAAAATTCTTGGGGCAAAAATAAATAAATAAAAATGAAAATTCTTGAGGCACGCCGTCGAAAATCACTGGTCTACCCAATTATTCAGCCTTAAAAAGGAAGGACATCCTGACACATGCTACACCATGTACAAACCAGGAAGAAATTTTGCTAAGTGAAATAAACCAATCACATAAGGACAAATATTTCCTGATTCCATTTATTTGAAGCACTTAGAGTAGTCAAATTCAGTGGGACAGAAAGCAGAATGGTGGTGGCCAGGGGCTGGAGGGAAGGGGGAAATGGGGAGATACTGCTTAACGAGTACAAAGTTTCAGCTGGGGGAGATGGAAACATTCTGGAAATGGATGGCGACAATAGTTGCCCTACAGTGTGAATGTAATCAGTGCCATGGAACTGTAGGGTTAAAATGGTGAATTTTGTGTTATAAATATTTTACTATAATAAAGAAAGTCTACACAATGGTTTCTTCCTTTACAGGCCAAACTTAATTTTAACCAAAAGAACTCAAGATCGTCTGTCCTTTGGGGATGGGTCCAAAGAGCACCAGCATCTTGGGGAGCCAGTTTGTTTAACTGAGGTGCAGGAGACCCCCTGTGAGAACAGCACTAAATGGGTAAGTGTATAAAGCGTGTGATAATGGAGAGGTCTGGCAGGTGGAACACTGTGCTGTTTCTTTTCATCAGCATCTATCCAGGAAGAATGAACACCAAGCAGCTAGAGTGGGGGTGTCTGGGGCGACGGCTTTCCTATCTCAGCCTCTCAACAACCACTGCCCCTTTTCCTCCCCCACAGGGTTTCCTGATTCCCAGGACATCATTCTTAATCTCAATGCTTTTTCATTCTTAGGTGCTGGGGTTCACCTGTGGGCAGATGCTCCAAAACTCTATGTTGGCACCCCCATAGGTTGGCACTCCATTAAAAAAGGATGTATTGAATAGCTGTGGGTCCAACACACTTGTAAATGTTTAGCTTACTTCAGTCTGCACTTTGTCCAAAGATCAAGGAGTTAAGAGCTGATCCTTTGCATTTCCACTGTTATTTTGGGCCTTGAGCTCAATCAGGCTGCTCAAAAAATACATCTGAAATGAAGTCTTGGCCAATACACCTGACCTAGCCTGTGTGGGTCAGAGATTGAGCATTGATCGACCTATGAACCAGGAGGTCACAGTTTGATTCCCCATCACATGCCCAGGTTGTGGACTCAATCCCCAGTAGGGGGCATGCAGGAGGCAGCCAATTAATGATTTTCTCTCATTATTGATATTTCTATTTCTTCCTCTCTCTCCCTTTCTCTGTAAAATCAATAAATTTTTAAAAAATACACCTGAATACAGCGGTGATGTAGCAATCACACAGGCTCCCATTCACTGACACCTACCATATTACACATGCTGTTCTATGTAATGTTTAACAAACAACGGCCCCTCTTACAAATGAGAAACTGAGGCTCAGAGACGTGAATCTTACATGAATTCATTCAGCTAGGCAAGTGACAGAGTTGGGCTGTGACCTGGTACGGATTCACTGCCGCCTCGGTGCTCCAAGCAGCTTTGCTCATTATAAAAAGACAGCACACGTCTTGTCTAAACCACTTGGTGAGATAAGGGTATCAAAGGGAATTCATTGTGAAAACAGATGAACTTTGAGCAGGATTATTGCGTAAAGCAGATTTACTCAATGATTGAATATGCCCTCCAAATATGTGTTTTGTTTGGTAAAATGGCTTGCCTGGCAAACTCGCCATTGATTAAAAGGCAGTTATATTTATCAAAGTGAGATTTTACCAGCTGCTTCTTCTGTCTGCTAGGTTAGAAGCCCCTAAGAGGAAACTAAAAACGGTGGGTTTTTTTTTTGAATGAAAACAATAATTAACTGGAGCTCTGCACAAGGATTTTCTGCTTAAGTGATGTCTGACAAAAAAAATAAATTGGCTCTTCAGAAATAACTTATCACCAGAATTATAGTCGCCTCTTTCTGGTCCCCCCATTTATATGAAAATCTAGTAGCGATGGATTGGTTCCCATATATCTGGTCTTCAAGGAAATTTTGCATTGCCTCTCTGTTAGTGATGAGTCATTCTAAGTCTTAGCTTAAGGATGCTGAAATTTAAAAAAGGTGCTGAACAGTGGGCTTCCAGATCAGACACCAGAGGGGACACAAGGCCCGAGTGTGATTATCTGCAATTAAAGTTAATTCACAAAGACAGTTACTGAACCTATGAATGAGGAAATGATGAATACCTTCCCGTAAGCAGGGCATGGTAGGTGGGAATGCATTTCATGCCTTGCTGAGGTGTGTAGAAGATCTTGCCAGTTTCTGTTCAGTGGGCTCTTTTTGCTATTCCTGTAGGTTAAGGTGACCAGATTTTAACATTAGGAAGCGGGACACCATTGACCGGGGGGTTCTTTTCTTTTTATTATTATTATTATTACTTAAAATATTACAAAGAGTAGTACATATGTCTCTTTCCAAAAATTGGGACTTTTTTAAAACGCTGCAGGACAATGTTAAAAATCGGGACTGTCCCACCAAAAGCGGGACGTCTGGTCACCTTACAGTGTAGGTGCGCCTCGCTTTTCTACAGGTTCTCTAGTGCACTCAATCCCCTCTACTTCTCAGGAGTAGGATTGTACCCCGCAGTGTTCCCACTGTTTGTAGCTACAGAGGGACAACTCTCACGGGGGAAATTGTACAGGCGCATCCACAGTAATGGCGGATGTGGGGCTCAATACATGGTGACAGGAGGAAGTGAGCATAATTTGATGAATAACTTGTTTACCGTTTGGAAAACATCACTGATAACCTGAGGCAGGTTACACTTGGGAGACACTTACTGGGAACGTGAACAACTGGAAAGGACGGGTTGTTGACTTGAGTTTCCGTGGAAACCCATGAGTGAGCACAGCTCGATCAAGCACTAACGGCTGTATCATTCCTTTCACTGTGGAGGCCATGATGATGCAGGTAAAACTATCGGGATTATGGCCCATTGAGCCACGATCCTGGCACTTTTGAACTAAGCTTGGGTCCTTGAATGTGGATGTGTTCCAGCCCCAAGTTCTTCCCAAGGAGCTTAAAATGATCAGAATGTTCCCTGCGATGGTGTAAGTCCTGAAACACAGGCATGAGGATGAAACTTATTATCCCCTTTCAATTCTCTGCTGACCTAAAGAGCCTCCCTGATTACTTTTATAATTTGCTCTTAAACTCTTCAAAGTACCAATGTTTTACTGCCCACCCCCCCCCCCCCAGTCCCCTTTAGTGTCCTGTGGGAGAGAACATCCTCCAACTACCTCCTCCTCTTCCTCCGGACCCACACACAGAAAGTGCTGACTTTACCTTTCCTCTCCCACGCTCCCTTTGTCTTCCCTGGAGCCTTGCTTGCTGGTGCTAAAACATCCAGGCCTAATCACTAATTAGGAGAAAACAGATGCTCCGGGGAAGAGAAAGAAGTTGCATTTCAAGGCCTAGGCTCCATCTGCACTGTAGCTGGTAATTGGCAATTTAGCCTTCTATTGGGTCATCATTAACCACGAGCAGTGGAGACTGCCTTCTAAGGCAGATCTGCCTGGAATAGGGCACCCAGAACACCTCACTCCCTAGTGACGGGGGAAGCGTTTGATTCGTCAGGACGCCATACGTTGTATTGGAAGTGACCAAACTGCTTTTTAACAGCCGAAGTGTGGAAGTGAGGACAGGACCGAAGCTTGCCTGCTGAATGCCAGCAAAGTAGGAATCCCCATGCTGGGTAAATGCACACATTTCAGAGTCATCTCCACCTGGGTTTGGTTTTGGTTTCCTTCTTCAGCTGTTTGGCAGTAATCAAATCACGTATTTCCCTGATGTGCCTCTTCTGTGTATTGTGGATAATACTCTCATTCTCAGAGAATGTGGCTGGGTTCAAATGAGGAAACAGACCTAAGCGCAGTGGATGGCAGGATGGTCGTTGTAATTATCAGGTGCTTTGAATATGTCATCGCACTAGTCCTCCAGTAATAACGTGGGGTAGGGATTTCAGCTCCATTTGGCCAAAATAAGGCATTTAAGCATCAAAATGTTAACTCCCTGAACATCTTTTGAACCCTGGTCTGACTGGATTCCAAATTGTGCTTTTTCTAACTCAAGGGATTTGAAGAAAATATCGGCTGCGTATGTTGGTGGCAACAAGGCACCTGAAATTAATGACCGTGGAGGCTGGGAACACAAGTCGGCTACAAAACGCAGCCCATGCAAGTCAGTCTTTATAAATTGGCAGCCCCTGGGAGCCAGCGTCCCTGCAGAGCAGCTTCCCTGCAAGTCGCTATGGAGAATTTCAGAGCCGTGGCAGTGTTCTCCTCAGACTGCTGAGGGAAAAGCATGTGGGCAATCGGTGAATCCATGTAAGAAGGACGCACAGGGCTTCCTCCCCACAGAGTTTCACGGAAAAGGTTTAGAACGTGCGGTTTTGGCCTCACTGTGGAGTGGGTACTCCACTTGGACTAGCTGCTTCTCTTTCAGGTGAGTGGGAGGGATTTTGCCTCCTTCCCTGGTGGATATTGGGGCAAATTGCACAGTTTCCTCTCTCTCAGGGAGGGTGCAGCATATACACAGACGAAAATAAAAGTGGGCGAAGTGTCATAGGTTGCAGTGTGTGTGTGTGTGTGTTCTGCATTGGGGAGGGTGGTAGAGTTGTGAGGCAAGAGGCGTTGGAGTCCCTGCATGTCAGAGAGAAAGAGCCAGTTTCCCTGCCTCCCAGCCTCCTTCCACACAGTTTGTGTCCTATCGGAGCTTTAGACTCTGTCCAGACCATGGAATGTGGGACTAGAACCTCTCCTGGCACCACCCTGGAGAGCACACCACTCCCACCACCACTCCCTGCCCCAAAGACTCCTGTCATTTTCAGCATAGTTGCGTGACCATGAGCTGTCCTCTCCCCACCAAGTGGAGAGAGGCAAGATACAGGTGGAGTGCACATATCTGGAACTAGATATCCTAGGTGTGGATCCTGAGGCTGTCTTGTGCTTGCTGTGAGAACTTGCACCATTATAAAGCCCCTCAGAGCCTCAGTCAACTCGTCTATAAAATGGAAATTATCAAAGCTATGTCAGAAAATTCAGAAGGATTACATTAGTTAACACGTGGAATGTGCTTTGTGAGATGCTAGCACACAGTAAGTGCTTAATAGATGTTAGCTGTGGCTACTTTAGTGAGTATAAGCACGTGCTCAAATTAGCAGCCCGAGAGAGTGCAAAGACCTATAGGACACACACGTCTCAATTGACCTCTGATGGTTTGTGTGGCTTTGCAAATTTATTTTGCCCCCAAAGTTGTAGGTTCCCTGTTATTTTCCTATCATCAGGTAATGACCTTTCTTTTTTTCTTTTTTTTAAATATATTTTATTGTTTTTTTCCAGAGAGGAAGGGAGAGGGATAGAGAGTTAGAAACATCAATGGGAGAGAAACATCGATCAGCTGCCTCCTGCACACTCCCCACTGGGGATGTGCCCGCAACCAAGGTACATGCCCTTGACAGGAATCGAACCTGGGACCCCTGAGTCCGCAGGCCAATGCTCTATTCACTGAGCCAAACTGGTCAGGGCAGGTAATGACCTTTCTTACATTGAGGTTGATTTACAAATGATGGTAAATACAAATAAAATATCTGGAAAAGATTTCCTTTCTCCACAGTTGTGCAGGGACCACTGAGAAGAATGGACTTCAATTTTATCACCCATTTTATTAACTTTTTAACAACAGGCGAGGTCCTGTGTGATTGGCACCTAAGTGTAGTCAGTTCTAGTCAGGACAGTGGCAATCCTCTGCCCTTTCACCCAGCACGATGAATTATTAACTTGCTAAAAAATTACGAGCACCCCAGAGCAATATCTGGGAGGAAGGCAGGTCAGCTGTTCCTTTATTGCTTAATATTATTCCTCTTGTGGCCTTATGGAGACATCTCTTAGAAATAATATAAAATTGTTTGTGACTTAAACTGGTCTTTACTCAGCTCTTATGAATTAATCTGTCTGGCCTTGATATAAACCCGAGGAATGTCTCATGAGAGGATTCTGGCTCCATCAGAACATTCCAGAATGCTATGACTCTGTGTGCTCTTGTCTTACCTTGTACCTTAATGCCTTGCTTTCTCCTTTAGATGCCCTTGGAGCATCTCTCCACCCCTTCTGTGCCAGTGGTTCCCCAGTGAACTTGCAGTCTCTGCATGCTGCCCCCTAATGGAGCTGAGAACTTTTCAGCCTAGTCCTACAGGGAAGTCATATTGAGCCCTGCAGGACACCTCTGCATTCACTCAAGGCAAAGCTCTAGAAAGTCTACAGGAGCCTCAAGAACAGTTCCATTCTTCTGGGAGAAGCACAACCTCGCCTGGAAGGTAGGCAAGTCAGTATTTGAGTTTGAAGTCTCCTCCCTTGGGCCTGACTTCCATTTTCCATAGCCAAGCCAAGCCCAGAAGACCCTGGCTGTCTCCTGAGGGGGCCTCTGTGCCTTCCTGTGCTAGTTAAACTGTTGTCCTGGGTCAGGGAGGGCTACTCAGCATAATTTCTAGAGAGCAGGCAATCAAGACAACCAGTCTTAACCCCATTTTAGGCGCCCTGGGCTCTCAGAGCCCAGCCGATAGCTTAGGTCTGCACTCAGCAGGCTGCGAGGTGGGGCCTAGCGTCTAGGACTGGGAAGCCTGCACTTCCTGGAAACTTGGTTGCATGATCCCCACAGGCAGAGTTGGTGAGTCAGGCTCTCCTCCCTCCTAAGCTCCCTCCAGCAGCTGTCTGACCTGCTTTGACTCCTTTTTGCTTTCAAGGCTGCTCTTGATATTCATCTTACCCACATTTTACGTGCTGTGATGTGTTGGGGGCCCCAACCCTCCCGGAGAGGGCCAGTTCCTCTTTCTGCAGTTCATAGTTGGCTAACACGGACAGGGGCTGGCTGTGGAGAAGCCGCCTGCAGGTTCGGGGAACTTGACCCATCTTTTGCTTATGCAATCATCTGGTGTAATTTAGGTTGTAATTTTCTAAAGCCGTAAGAGGCAAATATTTTCTATGGGATGAAAACAAGCGCTTACTACAGTAGCAGGAATGATTGACATGTGAAACTGCTATGAGGAGCAGAGGCAGGAGAAAGATATCGTATCATGTTGCGTTAGAAGTCCAGGCTGTGGGTCAAAGATGAGGAACCTCTCCTGGGAGAGCTGGGTGTTTTCTCAATGCTTTCACGTTCAATTCTCAGAGCCAGTTATGAAGATGAGCACTGCTCTCATCTTAAAGATGAGGACACTGACACTTAAGAAATTTAAGTCACTTAAGGTCACCATATTAGAATAGCTAACACTGATTCAGTGATGAACATACACTAGGACTTGTTTTGATGCGGTATTTGTATTAGTTCACTTATCTTTATGGTAATAACCCACAGGGGAAAGGATGGTGCTGGGTACAGCTGTTCTCTATCATAGTCATTTTTCTGTTGACAAAGTTGAGGCAGTGAGATATTAAGGGGCCTATTAAAGTTACCCAGCTTGTGGCAGAGCTGGGGCTTAAATCAAAGGTCAGACTCCAAACTTTAGTTCTTGAACCCAGGTTTTGTGGCACTCCTTTTCCCAGAAAGATGGGATTATCCCAGGCCTCGAAAACTCTAAATGCCATGTGCCCCTTCCACTATGCTGGAATTCAAATAATTGGTGGATTGCATGTGCATATGTGTGCGAGAATATGGGGATAAGGGGAGGTTATGCAATCCTAAACACCTGAATCATGCAAGCTGTAACTATTGCTTGCCGGCCGTTTTGAGGGGCTGAGTTGGAGATGGCTACCTTTTATAAGATAGAATCAGCTCACATAAAATACAAAGAACATAACCCAATGTAAAACCAGTGTTTAAAATGTAATGATTGCACAGGATAGCTGATTGTACCTTTCCCTGAGGGCAGGGCTATCTTTTATGTCCCCATTGCCTCACTGCATGACTAGAAGAATATTATTATTTTTTTAAATTTTTTATTGATTTTTCACAGAAAGAGAGAGGAATAGAGAGTTAGAAACATCAATCAGCTGCCTTCTGCACACTCCCCACTGGGGACATGCCTGCAACCAAGTCACATGCCCTTGACCGGAATTGAACCCGGGACCCTTGAGTCCGCAGGCCAACACTTTATCCACTGAGCCAAACTGGTCAGGGCTAGAAGAATATTCTTATACTTTTGTGTGTTGGGTAAGAAATGCATTAAAATCATATGTTTTCTTAATTTTGTACTGTAATAAGATTGACTTAGGTTTGATAAAAAAAGCAACTGATAATATGGCTATGGGGACAACGGGGAAAGTGGGGAATATTTTAGGAGAGGAACAAAGAAAGCAAAGGAAATAGGTATGATGTCTGTGTGACTTAAGTTAATGATGGGGTTGACTGAAGCAGAAACTGAATGTAGGGGAAATGAAAAAGGAGTTTGTATAGAGGATGTAGAGAAACCAAGAAATATCAGACAATTATCAAATAGGTGTGGTTGGCCAAAGGGGGCCATGAAGATTTAGGAAGAGAATTACGAATGGGAAAATGTGTGTTGGAAGATAACCCTGATCAAGGGAGGCTGGTTAGAAGGGACAGTCCAGGAAGTCAGCTAGGAGATGGCGTGAGTGAGCCAGGAGGGAGGGCATAGACCTACTGCAGCCAAAATGATGAAGACGGTGTGGTTGCCAGAGAACAGAGTCACAGGATCTGAGGAGTAGATGGGTCTTAGAGCTCATCTACTCCATCTGCCGCCTCCTCTCCTCTCCTGGGGCTTGGGCATAGTTACGGCTTCCTAGTCCAGGGACTGCCCAGTGTTTGAATGAAAACAGAAAGGGACGGAGAACACATTCCCTCCTGTTATGCTTTTGGAAAACTCTGATGATGAGAAATGTCTTTGTAGAAAGCCAAAAATAACCTTCTAGTAAACTTCATACGTTGGTCATTCAAAAGAAGAAACATCTGCTCTGATGAAGAGTATGGGAATCATGGAAAGGGACTGAAGATCTGAGTCAAGGCTCAGACACAAGTGGCCGTGAGTAAGTCAGGTTAACTCTGAGTCGTAGTCACTTCTGTGAAAATGGGGATAAGACATGTTCTGCCGAGTTCTCTGCTCTGTTTGGAGGATCACATGATAGGCCTTGTGAGAATGCTTTGTGAACTTCAGAATGCCTCATAAACAAAAGATATGACTATTATTGCACCACAGGAGGGAATATAGTGCAGTTTAGTGACAGAGAAACTGCACCCAAAATCCAGCTCTGCCATTTTCTAGCTTTGTGATTTGGGCTCCTTCTTCTCTACTCCACACTTCTACAGCTGCAAGATGGGATAAAAATAGCCCTACCTCATAAAGTTATAACTAAATCTGATAAGGTACTTATAACCACTTAGCACAGGGTCTGCCTGACATACACTAAGTAGGAAATGATGAGTAATACTACTATTGATAAACTAGAGGCCCAGTGTGTGAAATTCATGCACAGGTAGGGTCCCTAGTCCTGGCCTGCAATCAGGGCCGATCTGTGGGGCAACTGGCAGGGTGAGTTGAGCCCCTGCTTGCACTTGCCCTGGCTGGCCTGGCACCACCTGCTCACCGGCCCTGCCCCCCCGCTGGTCACCTCCCTCTGCGGGGCAACTGGCAGAGTGATCGAGGTGGCCTGTCTCACACCTGCCTTGGTTGGTGGCCTGGCACCGCCCACTCGCTGGCCCCTCTCCCTGCCACTGGTTGAGCGTCTGCCTCCTGGTGGTCAGTGCACATCATAGTGAGCAGTTGAGCACCCTTAGCATATCATTAGCATATTACATTTTGGTTGAAAGGCTGACTGGATGACTGGACACTTAGCATATTAGGCTTTTATTATATAGGATAATGACTGCCTGCATACGGGATGAATGGAGAAAGAGGTGTCAATTCCATGGACTTGAACTTGAGTAAGTAAAGAAATGATGGTTTGAGAATATGAAGGAAGTGGGTTGGGATGACCTGGCAGATGTTTTGAAACCGTGTGACTCCTGGCATAGCTCTGTATGTTTATATACCTGCCACTGGCAGTATTTTGACAGTGGCTGTTTTGGGGGGCCTGCTCAACATCAAGCAGCTGTGTTCTCTCTCTGACACACAAATAACAAGAGTGGATGGAGTGCAGTAGTGTAGGCATTCACAGCCCATTCCGCCTAGAGCTGTGCCATAAACAATCGGGAGCTCAGTGCATTGTTACCAGATCGAGTGTCATGTTTAGATGCCAAGATGGTGAAAGAAATGTCATCACCTACGCATTCCTATGGAGGGGCCATCCATTCTTGGCCAGGATGACTATTTGGCAGAAAAGTCATACATCTGTATATACTTAGAGGAAAACCCATGCAGAACGAAGGCAAATTGTTACCAAGGGCTCTTATTACAGTGGTTTCAGCAGCTTACATGCATTTTACGACCATTCTAAGGATGCTTTTCAGTTAGTTACCACATCTTAGGTAAAAGTTGAACTAGCACTGGCAGGTAAAGGCACATGCAAGGGGGACAGTGCTGTGAAGCTGCATTGAGCAGTGTCCTATACCAACTAGGCTAAGTGTCTGGTAAGGTAAGAGCATCAGTTTGATGTCTTTCATGTTCAGTTTCTTCAGTTGATTAGTAGACAAGACCATCTCCACCTTTTATAGATCCCCTTTTTATAGATGAAGAAGCTGACAATGGAAGTTTACACAGCTTGCCCCAAATCACACAATTTATCTTTTCCCTCTTCATGTGCAACTAGGCCAAGGGTGAAGATGTAGAAGGCAATAAAGACAAAGCAGTACCCAGAGATGATAGAAATCATGCCACCTCTAAGTTGGCATAGGAGTTGATACTAAAAGGATGTTGATAGTAACATTCAACTAACTCATCACAGGTGATAAACTTCTAGTTATTTATTCTGGAATTGCTGGTTTCCCTGCCTTCAAATATCTAATCTAATAAAAGAGTAATATGCAAATTAACCATCACTCGTTACACCTAAGCAACGCCCACCAGCCAATCAGAGTGACAATATGCAAATTAACCCAGCCAAGATGGTGGCCAGCAGCCACAGAGCTAGAGCAAACAGGTTGCACCAGCGATGGAGCAAACTGCCTGCCTAGGCAGGCTGTGGCCTATGCTCAAGGCAACAAAGTTTTAATTATAAAAGATAAATAAACCCCAGAAACCTGCTTCCAGCCAGCCTCTCTGGGACCTTGGGTCAATGGGAGCTGTAGCCAGCCTTCAAACAGCCATCAGCCCCTTATCCAGGCTGGCCAGGCACCCCAGTAGGGACCCGAACCCTGAAGGGGCTGTGGGCAGCCTGAAAATGGCCCTCAACCCCTCACCCAGGCTGGCCACACCCCTATGGGGAGAAGGTCCCCATTGGGGGGCTTGAGCAGCCTGCAAACAGCCATCAGCCCCTCACCCACGCTGGCCAGGCACCCAGCAGAATCCCCCACCCTAAAGGGGATGTGGCCAGCCTGCAAACAGCCATCCCCTCAACCCAGGCTGGCCAGGCACACCAGCAGGTGGACATCCCCCGAGGGGTCCCAAACTGCAAGAGAGCACAGGCCGCCTGAGGGACCCCCCAAGTGCACAAATTTTTGTGCACCGGGCCCCTAGTCTTCTATAAAGTGGTGATTCTTAAATAGTTCTTCCCAATACAGATCTGTCTCGTGAGTTTAATTATTTTTTTATCTGCTGTCCACCGAGATACTTTGCAGGCATCTCCACTCCAACATGTCCAAAAAGACTTACCTTACCCCAGTACTGATCTCCCTCCTATACTCCCTGTCTAGGTTAGTGCCACCACCATCTAGTCAAGAGAGCTAGCATAGGGAACTCATCCTGTACTCCATCCCACCCCACATCTGTCTCCCTACAATTTCTGTCAATTCTATCTCCTGAACATCCTTCAGGTTGGTTCCTCACCTCCATCTTTACCCCCCACCACATGATGTCTAGCCCAGTCTTTCCCATCCCATGTGATAAGTTTATCTAACTGGTTTCCTGGACTCATCTGCTCCCTCACCCTCTAACCAGAGGCCTCTTTCAAACTCTAACTTTGTCCTATTCTCTTACCTAAAATATTCCAGTATTGCTCCCTTAACACAGAATAAAACACCAGGGAACAGCTTGTAAAGAGTTCTCGAAATTGGTCCCTTGCCGCCACCCCTAGCCTTCTCCCTTGCAGCTCTCCTTATGAACCGCAGCAGACGCTCTGGAGGCTCTGCACAATCCCGTGGCCACGTCAGTGTGCAGAACCAATGGCCAGGGGAGCGTGTATGCTTGTGATAGCATGACGTTTTCTCCAGTACCTCAGAAGGCTGCTCTGGCAGACACGCATGGCAGTTGGGAGGACGAGAGAACTGACTCCCAGTTTTCCTCCACCAATGACGGGGATCTGGTGTATGAATACCACAGATCCATTGTCCCTCCAGTGAGAACTCTGAGGCCTGTCTTCTATTTCATTTTCCAGAGTTTCCCCACAGGAGGCAGCTCCAGTCACCCTCCATGGTAGCTGGCTTTCTAGCATAGCCTTAATTGGCTGACTTCTCTTTCTTCTCTTGCTTTCCCATTCTATCACTGGCACTTTCTTTCATCTCCCAGGTAAACTTCTTGCACTTGAATCTTTGTCTCAAGGTTGGTCTCGGGGCAGGGGGAGAGACTCCGTCACATCCCTATGCTCTGGTATTCCCTAGAGACTTCCAGCCCATCATGTATTCTTTCACTTAGAAAATCTATTAGCTTTGTACTTATCCCTTCTCTCTTCTCCCAGGAAACTTGTACTCATTATTTACAACTTAAAGTTGCCGCCTCTATGAAGCTTTTTCTGAGCCTTTTCTACCATACCACTGTGCAGCTGAATTGAATTTTTTTTGTACTCGACTGTGCTTTGTACATATTTCTAATTTATCCTACATTCCAACTGCTATTTCTGTCCACATGTGCCTCTCCCACGGGACCAGTTCATCTTTGAGATCAGGAATAATTTCCCTTGACCTGGACTATTACTTGCCATGTGATGAAGTGGTCAAAACGTTTAGTGAATATGTTAGATTGACATGTTTGAATCAAAGATGTAAAAAAAAAAGTCATTTGATAGTTGAAAGTTCCATGGAAATGTATTAATTCATCCAACATATAATTATTGAGAACATACTACATGTCAGGCAATAGCCCAGGAATTTCTGGATACAATAGTTGGCAAAATATAAATATCTTCCCTCATGGAGCTTACATTATACTGTAGGAGGTAATGGGTAAGCCACAATTATAATAAACTAGTGAAATGTATATGGTCAGTATGGTTAGAGGCTAATAAATGCTGTGGGAAAGAACAGGGAAAAGGACAAGCAAATCAGGGAGATTGGTGAGGCTCAGTGATGGGGATGCAGGTGCATGTAGAAGGTAACGGAACCCAAGAAGATGGTGTGTGTATTAGGCAACAGTTGTTCTGGAAGTTAGTTGACAAGGTTAATTACAAACAAGCAATACAGTAATGTTGCTTCCAGGAGTACACCAGTGCTAGTCTATCTGGGCTTGTAATATCCTGAGTTAAAAGTGATTGTTTTCCTAGACATGTGGTCCCCAGGCAGATTGCCTGTTGTGAATCCGATTTTTAATGCAAAATGTCTTTCTAGCACGGAAATGTACTGCCAATCCATTGAAGTTCATGGAGAGGATGGTATCACCTGACAAAAGCACTTCAGAGAGTGACTGTGCTATGTTTCAGGAGGCAGGGTGGAGGGACAAAGCAGACCAGGGACAATGCGTCCAGAAAAGCAGACATTATCAACTAAAGTCACAGCACAGTTACCATCAGTCCACTTTTCATTCAGCAAAACTCCCCAGGCTGGGAACAATATTGCACAGGCAATCAGAACGATTGGGCTCTGCAAAGGCACAATAGTTAATATAGCAAATTTACCCTTGGAACATTCTCATAAAAGAAAGTCACAAGTAGGGGATTAAGTGAGATATATAATAAAATACAAGAATATTTTCAGGAGTGAATGACTTAAAAATGAGATTGACAGATCCTAAGGGAGATGATGGCTCACTATAATGTGAGGCTCTCAAGATAAAAAACTGAAAATGTAAATAACAAAGCGGCTCTAGATGAGGAAGAAAAGGCAAGAGGTGCTTAAAGAAGCCAGTACCACTTCACAGAGAACTCTCTTTGAGAGTTTAATATCTGCCAGGGGGCCTGAGCTTCCAGGGTTCCCTGCTGGCGCCCCATGACTCCTGGGGACGGGACATTGAAGAAGGCTGGTAAACTTCTTTCTCGGTAGTTCCCTGAGCACATGACACAGTCCAGATCCTTCACTTGGCACAAGGGGCAGTGGGCAGTCGGACTCCAGTCAGTGCTGTTAGCTCATCTCTCTTACTGCCCCCTAACTCCTTGCACCCAGGGCTCCAATTGGGTAAAACTGGCACTTTCTAGGTACTCTGGGCTGTTTCACATCTTCCTGTCACTTTCTAGGCCCTTTCTCCAGCTCTGTCCTACTCCTGCCTCCAGCCAGAGGGCTGACAACCTATTCCTTCATATCCCTGTAGAGTGCATAGAGCATTTCCTCTCCAGCCTCTTTTCATAGCACATGCTGAGACATTGAGGAATTTTCTGCCTAGCACTTACCTGTCTCTATCTACTCTAATAATCTACTCTAATAAAAGAGTAATATTGAAATTGACCTTTTCTATGGGATGCCTAAGCCATGCCCACCAGCCAATCAGAGTGGCTGTATGCAAATTAACTCAGCCAAGATGGAGGCCAGCAGCGCATCTGCGGAGGTGGGTGCAGTGTAGGCGGCAGGGTGAGCAGGGCATTTGGGGCAGGTGACTGGCCAGGGTGTGTGGGGTAGGCGGGACGCAATGGGCAGGTGGGGTGTGTGTGGGGTGGGCAGAGTGTGATGGATGGGTGGCGGGTGGTGTGTGTGAGGTGGGCGGGGCATGATAGGCGGGTGGCAGGCCACAGGTTGGGCGGGTACAGGCTGGGCTGAGGGACCCCCCAAGTGCACAATGTATTGTGCACCCAGGCTCCTAGTTACATATAAAACCATACAGGTATGATTCCTCTCTATATTATACCTCCTGTGCCTAGCACAGTACTTGACACATAATTTTTAATAAAAGGTGAGGGAATGAATAGAGTTAATGAATTAATGTAAGATAAACACAAGAATAGCCAGAAGCATTTAACAATCTAGTGAACATTTCTTTAGTGATTTAAAGTGTGCAACACAGTAATATCCTCATGAGGATATACTATTATTTCTATTTTACTGAGGAAAAATGGTGGCTCAGAGGGTTAGATGCCCTGGTCAAGTGTGGGAGGCTGAGTAAGGGCTCCCAGAAACATCCAGGTCCTCATCCCAGGAACCTGTGAATGCTACATTATAGGGAAAAAGGGGTTTTTATCAATATGACTAAATTAAAGATCTTTGCTGAGGTCATTAGATCACCTTCTTCTGTAATAAAAATTTCCTCTACCTCCCTCTTATAGGATATGTGGGCC
>PVJC01006419.1:0-55040 GCA_004026665.1 Murina feae | reverse complement strand
ACCCTGTGATCCCACTTCTGGGAATATATCCTAAGAAACCAGAAACACCAGTCAGAAAGGACATATGCATCCCTATGTTCATAGCAGCACAATTTACCATAGCAAAAATTTGGAAACAGCCTAAGTGCCCATCAGCAGATGAATGGATTAGAAAACGGTGGTACATCTACACAATGGAATACTATGCTGCTGTAAAAAGAAAGGAGTTCTTAGCATTTGCAGGAGTATGGATGGAGCTGGAGAACATAATCCTAAGTGAAATAAGCCAGTCAATGAAAGAAAAATACCACATGTCCTCACTCATCTATGGATAATAATAACCATTATAAACTGGTGAACAAAAATAGATTCAGAGGCAGAGCAACATCAAACAGACTGTCAAATTACAGAAACAAGGACAGAGACGTTGGGGGGGGTGGTAACAGATCAGCCAAGGGACTTTTGTGTGAGCATTTAAGCATAACCAATGGACACAAAACACTGGGGGGTAGGGGAGGCTGGGGGAAGGGCAGGGGGAAAAAGAGATATATGTACTAATCTTTGTAAAGCTTTATGTAATTTTTAAAAATGTAAAAACATAATAATAATAAATAAATAAAGAGTGAACAACTACAAAAAAAAAAAGAAAAAAAGAAACATCTCTGGAAAGCATACAAATATCATTGGAAGATGTAGGAATAAATTTTTACTCTACTGACTCCAGCCATTTCACCTAAAAATGTTGCCATGTGTATGCCAACCCCATCTCCCAACTGGACAACTCAGAATATGCTCTCTTCCATATTTTAAGCTGGCATTATATTTAGCAACAGACACTATTTCTTTTAGCCAATTCCAGTGATGCTGGTAGATACACCACTAGTGAATTAAAAAAAAAAACTCTTAGCCTCAACAATTAAGCCCTGAGGTTACTGCAAGCATCTCTTTTCTGCTGTCCAAGACTTACAGACCCTGCCAGCTTAATAGAGATACTCTTTGCTCTGGCTCTTGCGCTCTTCGTAATTAATCGATGTTTAATGCCTCAACAAGGTCCTAAGCTGATTACTGCAGCCTTATTTTCTAATGTCAAGATATCTGTTTACTTAAGCTGGACAAAATGCTTAGACTTCTCTGATAGACCAGGGCAGAGCCCGCTGTAAGACCAAAGATGCATTAGGAAACAGGACATAAAAGTATATATATCACTATGGCATGGCCAGGATTCTTTATATGGTGGTAGGTAGACCCTAGTACGCTGACATGAAACCTATACCAGCCTAACAACATTAAAACAGTACGTGCATGGCTCTAGCATTCTCTAACCAGAAAGATTGCTCTTTCCATAAGGATTCCATTGACCAATGAATTGTGGACCCACCTCCAAAAGGAAACCAGAAGGCATCTGGGAACTGAGTCCTCTCATTCCCTGTAGGTAGTTACCTCATATATCCTGCTTATTTGTTATTTCAATTTTAAAAAAACCCAAGTGCAGATCATTTGAATGGAGTCCACTTTATCATTCTCACCAACCTTCCAAACCAGCCCAAACTTTTTGGGTTTGGCCACTTAGCTCAGGTTCCTTAAATACTCAGCTCTAACTTCCTTCACAAGCTCTTGACCAACAATATGCTAGATTTTTCCCACTGGGGTGTCCCCAACAGGTCACACTAAACCTGACAACTTTTTCCCATGTTACTACTTATTAGAACTTAATTAATGATGCCATCATTTTTCTAGTTACTTGGTCTTAGAATAAGAATCACATTTTACTCTTCTCTGTCCTTGGTCCACTTACCTTCCAGCAGCCACCAAGCCATACGAATCCTTTTCTGAATCAAAGTACCAAATTGCAAACAGATGGATTGACTAGGATTAAGTAGACTTATTAGAGTTATTTAGTGATGTTAGGCAACTTTTAGAATGCCCAGAAAGGCCAGAGAATGAGATCAGAGAACAAGGAACAATGCCACGAACTGTGCTGCAGCACCTACCTATCCTAATAGGTGCAGCCACACAGATCACATCACAGGCAACAGAAGTGCTGGGCTCGGATTCTGCTTGCAAGAACTGTTGCTTCTGGGTGGCATCTCTGGAAAATGGGCACAGATCACTCAGCTACTGCTACTACTGCCGCCACCACCCTTCCCAAAATGGATTCTGCACCATCTCCATCTCTTCGTATCATCAATGTTCAGTTTAATGTCTTGGGTGGGTGGATCTGATTGGTGGAGCTCTGGTTCTGTTTCTGGGCCACAAAGAACATTAAAAACACAAGAAAGAGGTTTTGATGCTGGATGTTGGAGGCAGGTACTACAGTTTCATTCTAACCCCTTTTTGTCTTCTAACCCTCACTTTCTTAGAAACCACTGTAGCAACTCAGTTCTGAACTGTGAAATAGAAGCAGTGGTGTCTCTTCTGCATTCTCATCCTTCTTATCTGAATATGAGGCTGATTCTTTGTAGGGCATTGGTCACATGTATGTCATTCACGGCCATCTCAATTCTGAATAACAGAATCTGATAACTGGAAGTGAGAATTATGAAACTAGGTCACTGAGGACTGGGAATCTACTCACCTTTAAAATGTCCTGGTGAGACAGTTGGTCACACTAGTCACCTGCTGGATGCAGAATGCAGAGCAGGCAGCACCCAAGATAGTGTTAGAACACATGGAGGTTCTCCAGGAAATTGGCTTCTGATGACTCCTTGATTTTTCAGCCAGAGTACAGCTACCAGTCTGCTAAGAGAGAATGAGGGAAATACCACTTTGTTAAAGGAGGGGCTTTCAGCCTGAAGCCTGCAACCTATCTTCATTAAGTGTCCCGCAATGCCAAGTCCACATGTTTGAAAAAAACAAGTATTCTACACCCTGAACTCTAACTGTTCAGAACCTATGGCTAAGAAGGTGGGTCTGAGCAATAGATAAAGCTTTCTCAAGCATTACAAAAGATGGCACAACTGGGATGAGAAGGACCCTGCTCCTTGATTGCACTGTTGGGTACTGTACATCCTGCACTCCAGGAGGCAACTAAGGCCCTATTTGGCTAAGGTTTCTCTTTTGCAGTTAACAGTTCTACTGATACATGGTCAATAAGATGACAAATGTAATAAACCCCTTAGAAATGATCCTCCTGTCCTGCAATCCATTCTGCTTTGGGTACTTTGCCCTGGACTCTGGGTCTCTGCAATAGCCTTGGCACTAACCCTTCAATTCTCCTGCTCTCTCCTTTGGCCCATAAACTACACAGTACTCATAGCTGTAGCAGATCTTCAACCCCCTAGCACAATGCCTGACAGACAAGAGTTAATCTACACATGTTTGTTGCAGATAGGGCGTGAAAATTTTGAAACAGAACTGGCCAAAGAATCAGAAAATTACATATCAGCTTCCATATGGAAGGTTCAACTGTATGAACTTGTCTGATAATATTTCTGGACTTTGGAGTTTCTTCGTTTGGAATAATTATTTCCTAGTGATAGGAGTATGTGTGAAAGGCCTCTCAAATTGATGAAACATTACAAAAAGTATTATTTTGGTTATCCTTGTAAAATTGTTACAAGGTTTAGCAAACCAAATTAGGTTGACACATAAAATAACAGTAATTGAGAAAACATTACCTACCACCCACATAAATCCACATAATAGGTAGACTATCCAGAAAGAGTACTGAAAGGTATTAGAAACATAATCACCATGTAATTTTCAATGTTAGGTAGGACATGACCAGAAGATAGCAGTTCAGGAGGCAGAAATAACTATCTCCTACTTATTGTACCACAACATAAAGTTTACTCTATAATTACATGGTCAATATTGACTGGGTGATTACATAGCTTTTCACATGGCTGCCTGGACCTAATAAAATAAAGGAAAAGTGGTTATGTTTATGTTCCCCAGGGAACAGGTTGGACAGAGATAAACCTTCTTGAAGATCTTCCTTCTTGGCTCATTTTACCCTAAAAGTTGCTAATATTTTGCAATCGTATATAACTTTGTGACATAAGCTTTCCTTTGTGACCTTGAGATTTCAAAATCAATCCCCAGGACAAAGGGGCTATCCCTTTGTCTGAAATCCCCTCCTATCTGCATGCACTCCCAATACGTAGAGCAGTATTTTTCAAGACAAGTAATACTGCTTGCACTTTTAAACTTATCACATAATGTGTTTGAAGATAAAGACCAAAGTATGTGAAGCTGCCTCTAAATCCCAAATCCCAAAATTCTGAAAAGACTGCTAATGTATATTTGTGGTTCTCTAAAGCTGTTTTATAGGTATGTGAAAGGATTCTTAAAGTCATCTTTGTTTTTATTTTCCAGTTTTGCATAGTAAGACGCCCCTTGCACATTCACTGGAGGTTTACGAGGGTGTGTTGGGGCCATCATTTACTTTCAGAAGATGAAAAGGTCTCCCTGGTCAGAAAACCAAGTTGCTTCAGAAAAGTACCTCAGGATCCAAAATGTTTCCAATCTGAAATGTGCCGTCAATCCTGATTTATGGCAAATTTACTGTTTTGCAGATAGGGTGAAATTTACTGCATTTGTATTTAGGAAGCTATCAGCTCAACCTAACGAGCTTTAAGAATTCTAGGACTGAGGTAACTAAATTTGTATAAACAAAACTGAAAGAAATCTATTCTAAGGAGAGGAGTTTAGACAACAAGGCACAGGAAACCCAGTATCTAGACACAGAGGACTTGAATATGAAGGGGAAAAGATTTAATTGCTTGAGTTTAATTTGGAATATAATTGGATATTGCTATACTTAATGAATCTACATATTTCATGATCACCCTAATTGTTTCTACTTATGAGATGGGCAGGGTAGGACAAATATTGATTGAGAAATGCAACCTAATTTCATGTATGATACCATTTTGTTGTTGAAATAAGACCAAATAACATATACACCACTCGATGCGAATAATAGTATTTCCTCTCTATATTAAAAGAAAAGAGCGAATTGGTGTAGATGTCAGAGCTATTTCTATGTTTCAATGAGACTTATTGAAGATATATGATTTAGAAGGCTAAAAAGTTGTTCCTAAACCTTATCACAATAAACAGAGCAGAATTAAATATGCATGGCAACAATGTAAAGCCTGAATCCCTCCAGTCCTTTATCATTCACACTCCATATAGTTGTAAAAAAGAAGTAAAGCCTCATAAGAAAAGATGTGTGTGTGTGTGCCTGCAAACACCCACATGCACATACATACACATACCTATGCACAGGAGATGAAAAGGGTATGTAGTTGTGCCTATGTACTGAACATAAGAAAACAATTATATTTTTTGTAGAAAGGTTAAAAAAAAGCATGATGATTTTCAGAGCTTTTACTAATAACTTTTATCACATACAAGTTTCCTATCAGAGATATCCATCAGATAATATATCAATTACCTAGCAGACTCTGGCTCATAGAAGGATCAATGTTTATTATTTCACTCATTCAACAAATACTTCTTTGGCAAACTACTAGGAGGGGCCACGTACTGTCCTGCTAAATGGGAATCTGAAATCTGAATAAATTTGTCACTGGAAATTTTTAAGGGAGAAAAAAAGAAAGTGTTAACAGTTATACCTCAAATATAGATTTACAAAGAGGCTTATAAGTGTTTTTCGTACCTGTATTTGATACATTAATGTCATACACCTAAGGTAAAATTTTGATTCTGTGAAGGCATTTCTATGCAGAGTTAAAGTATCACAGCATAGACATGGAGGTTTCTAGAGCTCAGACTTGACCTCTACTGCAGCTGGGAATGTCGATTCCAGAGGAGTAGTCATTTAATATGAAACTACTGAGGAGAGTTTTCAAAATAGATATCCATGGTACTTGAAGTCCAAGTACTTTAGATTGTTGATGAAAATATCCTTTGCCAGTGGAAATGGCGGGAAATCCTCCTTACTAGAAATCTCCCACTTTGTCAGGAATCACCTAAAACCTAAAATTATGCTATAAAAGATTTATTGCATTGGGAGAGAATTCATTTCTTCAAGCAACCCTTTGAACACTTCTAGTATGGTGCTTCTTATACATAGTTTATCTTTCTTCAAAAGATATGAGCATATTTTGCTTCCGACTCCATAACCTCAGCACCTAGCACACTGCCAAACATACAGAAAGCACTGTGATATTTATATTGAACATAAATAAATCTGCAAGCCCTGAGAGTACAACTCTTTATCACATGGCAGCGATGTGTCCATACATTGCCCAGATGATATGAATAATATAGCCTGACTCATCCTGTCATATTGGAAATCTATGGATAATCTTGCCAGCAGCACCATACTGCTTTCAGGAAAGAGACTGGGTCTATACAGGCACTCAAACAAATTTGTCATTAAAGCCCTAGAGTCTGACAATACAAAACATGAAAAATATTACCTTTTCCTAGAGAAGTGAAGTGTAGATATTATCAATCATCTGCTTCCACTGTAAAACAATCATCATATGACTCACTGTGAACTTTCATGGGCCCCCAGGAAGTTTAGCTACCAAATGCATCCCAGATCACTAAATCAATTCACTTGTGAAATGAAATAGTTTGTTCAGATGGCCTTCATCTTAGACAAGATTAAGAAAGGGCCAAAGAAGGAATTCTTACCATTTGCATCAGCATGGATGGAACTGGAGGGCTTTATGCTAAGTGAAATAAGTCAATCAATGAAAAAAAAAATACCACATGACATCACTCATCTGTGGATAATAAAGACCATTATAAACTGATAAACAAAAATTAGATACAGAAGCAGAGCATCATTAAATAGACTGTCAAACTACAGCAGGAAGGCCAGGGAGGGTTGGGGGGAGGGGAAAGAGATCAACCAAAGGACTTTTATGCATCCATATAAGCATAACCAATGGACACAAGACACTACGGGGTAGGGGAGACGGGGGAAGGTCAAGGGGGAGAAAAAAAGAGACATATGTACTACTCTTTGTAATATTTTAAGTAATAAAAATAAATAAATAAAATAAAGGGCCAAAGAATTTACAATATATTAGCCATCTCCTTGTTCAGTGAAAATTAGGGCATCTAATTTAAAAAGATTTTTTTTAGTCTAGATCCTAAAACCAGCTTTATAAAATTCAGTATACAGTTAAATCTAACAAAAAAAATTTTTGAGTACCTACTAGGTTCCACATAAATCATACAACTAAGAGTTTCCAGTTTAAATTTTCTAACCTAAAAGAATTGTTTTCCAATGTTGTGAGTGACAATTCAAAAAAACAAAATTTTGAGAACTTCTGGTCTCACAGATAAAATAAGATAAATCCACAAGAAGGGGAAAAAATGGAGATCTATCTATCATCTGTTGTAATACTTATCTATCACTTGTTGTAATACTTTAAGCAATGAAATAAAAAAAATTAAAAAAAAAAGATAAATCCACAAGGGAGAGTTAAATGAAGTAAAACTATAAGAGAAGTATCAACCAAATATTGTATCAATCATATCTCTTCAATTTATTTCCTGACATTTTTTAAAGACATTTAAGGAGAGAGGGGAGAATTGTCACTTCATTAAAGAGAAAATATGTGGATGGTAAAGGCTTAAAACCAAAAATAGCCCTGATCTATTGCCACAGGACAACAACTTTCAATTCTGTGGGCTGAATAACTAAGACAAAAGAATTTTACATGGCTCAACAGAAATTCCCTTTGTGGTAAATGAGGATTGAACTCTTCACCCCACTAGCACATTCTCCTTTGCAAATTTTCCCTGATAGTTATTTCATGATATTTTAAGTCATCACCAGTGTTCATTGATGAGCAATAGTAGATGTACTGTGATTATGTTTCTTACACAACTTCATGTTTTTTCTTAAGTACACAACTGTCTTGATTTATTTACATAGTTTTCAATGTTTCTGTCTCTAATCTTTCCCAAATATTCCGATTTATCTGAGAAAATGCCTCTTAGTTTTGTTTTCCACATGGGTTGCTGTGTATGGTTCATTTGGTCTTTCATATGAGATTGCATAGCCATTCTATTCTTCTCTCTCCTCCTTCCCAAATATTGCCTTTTTGCTTCCTGGACTTCTCTATCTTCCTGTTCTAGGCTGCTGTGGTTAATCTTAAGAACTTCTGAACAGCTATCCTGGGACTTTCTTTTGCATATTCCTAAATACTTTCTACTGTTTCCAGGAACTCATGTTCTCTTTTGGGGTTCCTCATTTTGGTAAAGAATATCCTCCAGTATCTTTCTGAACAGGGTGCTTCAGAAGCATCATTCTAGAGTTCTAGCATGTATAAAAACATCTTCATTCTGCCCTCACACATAATTGATATCCTGTTCCCACATAAAACTCAAAGTTGTAAGTCAGCAACAGTCAACAATCTTCCCCTGTTAAATTCCCTGTGTTTAAAATTTCTGGACTTGTTTCCATTCTCCAGGCTGGATTTTAACTAAAATCAATTCTATATAATTATTATTGGCTTTTCCCAATGAAAAGTAATCTACATGAGAGCAGGAAATTTGGTGCCCAGCATGCTTCCCATCTTATATGAGGTACTCAAGAAATATATTTTAAATGAAGGAATTGTTGAAGCATTTATCCATAGCAACAAGGTATTTGGGTTATATACAGTTAAAAACGTCATAATTATGATAAAAGAACTTTACAATGTTCAACAGAAATTGTTAAAATTTTATGAAAGTATTCAGGGTACAATAAAGTCATCATAACCACAATAAAAAGTCAAATTAAAAAAATAAATAAAAACAGTCCAAGGGCTCAAATGACCTGTATATAAATAAATTACTTTCTGAAGGTCATTTCATTCAATTAATTTGGGTACCAGCTTCAAGTTATTTTTTAAAGTTTATTTTATCTATACAATACATGTTTTCATTAAATGCATCATTACTTTTATGACCCTATAATCAATCTCTTTCTACCCATTCTAAACATGAGAAACAAATAAGACAGACACAAACATTTATACTGATGAGCTTTAAAAAATATGTGGGAGATGGCTCAAGAGAAAATGAATTAAAGATAGCTTTATGATAAAATCTACATTTGGGGCAGAACTTAAATGATGAAGGATTCTGAGAGTTATTTCAGGGCTCAGGGAGAAAAAAAAAAAATCCAAGGTAAAATGGACCCAGAACAGGGCTTGCATAAAATAAAAACGGATGAGTAAATAAGGTCTACCCCAAGACACTAAGCTCTCTTCAAAAAGAAAATTGTGATCATGGAGCATTTTTTTCTCTTTAAGAGTAGGGATTTTTAAAGCAGCAACCCTAGACTGCAATGGGAAGGCTAGGTATTGCGCCTGCCTCACAGGCTGGTTTTTTGTTGCATTTTATTTAGTTTTTTAATTTGAATTTGTTGCCAACGTTTAAAAACCAGGCCGTTTCACATAAACATCTGGAATTCTGAGATCTCTCCCAAATTCCTGTAGTGCCACAATCGGCTGACCCTGAGCCGTGGAGGTCCCTCAGCCAGACACAGGCTCTCAAAGCAGACCCACTGTCTTTTGGGACCTTATATGCACTCACCTTCTCCTGCTTGGCCCACTACATTTTGGATTTGAGCACACCGCAGGAAAATACCTCATTTCACTTTCAGCTAATCTGAAATGTCGCAGGTCCTAAGATAGTATTCTTGGGTCAGAAATATAATGGTTGGTGTTTGCAAGCTCAGGTTAAGGAGTCGGGCAAATAAAGGAACTTTCCAGTTTTACCTCTTTCCCTGAACATAAGGCCTCCTTGGTCGCCCTGGCCCATGCACAGGAAGCCCTGCTGCAGTTCTGTGCCTCAGGACGCCAAGGACACCGTCACTCTGTACCACCAACATGGACCTGCAGGGTCAGAGCTGTTTACTGTAAGGAAGCACTTCAGTCTTCACAGAGCACTACCCAATCAGTTTCTAAAAGGACTGTGTTATCAGTGGTATGAATGTCATTAAGTTTTCAAAGCAAGCATTAAAAATATTAAGTGCTACTAACTCTCTTTGTCACATACCAACTGCCTCTGGAAAAGAGGACCACATGATCATTTCCTTTTCAGCTGGGAAACAGTCACTGATTCCAGTATTCATTAGGACAAACCCTTGATATTAGAAACAAACATTCTTCAAAGCTGAAGATGAATTCTCATAACAGCCCCATTTATTTCTGCGATAATTGGTAGGTAGTTGACTTTAAAAATTGGCTTTGAAACCACACAGAAATTTTAATGGCTTAATGGCATTGAAGCCTATAATTTACAATCTCACAAAGCTTTTGTCTCCTGTGATCCCATTTTTACCTCCCTTGATTCTACAGTTTTATAATGATAAGCATTCTAAAAATGCCCAGGCAGCTAAAGAGATACTTCCTGAAGCCATACTTGAGTGTAAAAGAGGAAAGATGCTGCCAATTAAAAATGCAGCAGAGCCCACTATTGTTGATTTATGGTTGTGGAGAACACAACTTTTTCTCATTTTGGTTATTCAATTTGGATAGCAACCCAGTTGCTATGTGAAATAACTTGATTTTCCCTGATGATATGCAATTCTTCTAACACCATCATTTGGCATACTGACTGATGATTGGATAAATTTGCTCGACTTTAACTATGAATCATTTAAATTACTCTTTTGCATAAAGGTTTAAATTTGTTTTGGAGCAGCCATTAGAGAATTAAACACTGTTTTGTTTTTTACAGTATTGTCTCAATTTGTGCACTGGATTTTTCCCCTCCCGAGGTTACTATGAATTGCCCTTCCCATTTTACTTTACTAGAGTGCAACAAAACACACCTCTGCACTGAAGAGATAGAAATTAGAGAAAGAGGAGAGTACAGCAATGAAACTCTCTCATCGAATTTCTCTGCAAACCTGAGCTATAACATCTCCACCACAATGAAACCATCTTCCTCCAAGACTTGGACATCCAATTTTAAGTTTTGTTGAACAGACAAGATCAAGAATAAATTGGACTTTTTATAAAGATGTAACTCCAACAACATCCAAAGCCCAGAAATCCATATGCGATGCACCAGAGGAAAGGCTTGCAATCCATTTCTAATTTACCAAGAGGAGTCTGGATCACAGTATTAGACCAGAAGGAGTAGAGGCAAGGTCGATCACGAAGAGCTCAGGAGGATGAGAAAGCCACAGGGCCAGATGCTCAATAGATACACAGCTAGAGCAGAGGTCTTTCTCCTCTGGAACCCTGTCTTCCAGAAAGTCCTCACCAGTTGTTACTTCTTTTGGTTAAACACAGAAGCACATGCACTATCTCTAGGAGACTCCTACAAAACAAGCATATGTTACCTGGGAAGGTAAGAAGAATGGCATCCTGTTAACTGCTTGTGACTGGATTGGGTGTTAAAGAGCTGTACTGTCCAATAAATGATCACTGATCACATAAAGCTATTAAGTACTTAAAATGTAGCTGGTCCAAATTGAAATGCACTACTAAGTGTAAATAACATGCTAAATTTAAATATATATATCAAAGCAGTAATATAAAAATGTCAGCTATTATTACCATACTAGAGGCCCAGTGCATGAAATCCATGTGTGTGTTGGGAGGCAGTTCCCCTCAGCCCAGCCTGTATCCTCTCCAATCCAGGATCCCTCTCACAATCCTAGACTGCTGGCTCCTAATCGCTCACCTGTCTGCTGGCCTGGATGCCCCTAACTGCCCCCCCCCCCGGCCAGCCTGGTCACCCTTTACTGCCCCACCTGCCAGCCTAATCACCCCCATGTGTCTCCCCTGCCGACCTGATTTAAACTGTATACCCCCTGCAGGGCTGGTCACCTCTTACTGCCCCTCCTGTCGGCCTGGTCACTCCCAACTGCCCCCCCTGCTGGCCTGGTTGCCCCCAACTGCCCTTCCTGCCATCCTGGTCACCCCTCTAGGCCCCCCTGCTGGCCTGGTCGTCCCATGCAGCCTGCTGTTCAGTTGTTTGCTTGTCCCTCACTAACCCCCCTGCTGGCCTGGTCATAGGCACCATCTTATGAGGGCGTGAGTGTTAGTTTGCATATTACCTCTTTATTATATTATTATTACAATCAAAAAGTTTGGAATACTTTTACAGAGATGTAGTTTCAAGATTCTTGGCACCCACTTCACAGAATATCTCTTTCAAGGAAGTTAATGTTGATAAGGTTCTCTAAGGTCTGCAAAAAGTTAGGTCACAAGGTGCCCCCATTTCTCCAAATTGACTATCTACATGTGATCCAGATTCACCAAATACTTAACAGCCCCAGATGTTCTTAGCACTAATATATCTCAATGAAGGAAGAGGGTGATAGACACCAACAAAGCTTGGCCAAAGTGTTAGAGATTCAGCTGGCAGTTGAAAGAAGATTTAGATAAGCATTCTGAACTTGTAGAAGCACGCTTATTTATTAGCATTCTTCTAAATTAGCACTCTTGAGATTTGCCTATCATATGTGAGAATTACTTAGTTTTATTTCCTTTTCAAAATGGTCCCTACATTGAATTTATTCCAGGCATCCATATGCTCAAAGCATATGGAAATGAGAAAAAAGGAATGTTTTTGCAAAGGATTCCTAATTTTATTTCTAAAAGACACATTTTCTTGTTACAGGACATTTTGCAGTGTTTTCTCCTTTTTGATTATAAGAAAAACAGTTGATTTCTGGAATTTTTACTCTAGTGATGTTGGTAGTAAAAAGTTTGATGTTTTACTATTCATTATGAAAAACAAAAATTCATTATTTCCTTCTTGGACACATGGACTTAAACATGAAGTCTGTGTTGGAGAACTTAAATTCTAAATATAAAAATAGGACAACTCAAAAAATATTGACAACTCAAAAAATAAGACAACTCAAAAAATATTTTAAATAAGAAAATCTAGCCATAGGTACAAAGAGAAATTTTTCCTCAAAACCATTACTCCTTCAATTTGCCTTATCTACCCTCTTCCTCCCTCAGCATCACCAACACCCCCAACCCAATTAATGCTCTCAGAAATTCCTTTCTTCTTTCCACTTACCAAAGTCTTTTAGATCTTCTCCTGGCCCAACACTGTATGTGTTACAGAAATAAAGTCTGCCAAACTTCCTCCAAGGAGAGGTCTAGAACCCTTGTCTAAGAGGAATATTTTGAGAAAAGATGTAGTCACTTAGATACAAGAAGATCCTATGGATATCTGTCCTACCTCTCCAAATCTTATAATCATCTAATCCAGCAGTCACCAACCTTTTGGACCACAGGTTGGCGACTGCTGCAGTGTCTTGACATAATGCTAACCCCATGAACACAAACATTCTGATATGCAGTCTTAGTACCATTCAATCAGTTTCATAAGGGTGTCTAATTATGAGCATAACCATGTAACTAAAAGATGACATGAGGATTTATGAATTTAGGCTGGATAGTTTTTTTAAAGTCTAAGACCTTGAGGACATAACCACGAGTTTCAGTACTTAGTCATTTCAAGAAACAATGGAATCTAAGTCTGTTCAGAGAAGTCAGAAAGACTTTGACTATCACTGCTAAAAAAACTCATTAAATAAAAATATATAAAACCACTGATTTCTGCTTTCCCTTGAATCTCAAGAAGTACCTACTATATTCATAATGGAAGATGTTCAATCTGCGCCTTCAGGTTAACTTGGGACTTAAATTTGAGTGTCAATGCTATTCATTCGTAGCCTTCAAATATGTTCATTTACTTGTCAACAATTCTTTAACATTCGAATCTCTTGAAATGAACAGCAGAAATGAAGGCAGTAGTATCTGAATAGTACTCAAAAAAGTAGATAAGTTAGGAAGAAAAATAGTTCATACACAAAACACACTTTTATACAACTGAACCAGTGTACTTTACGGGTCACCTGTGAGTGAGCAACTCACAAATTAATGGATATTCATGCCAAGTATTCTTTTTCTTTTTATGTATAAATGGAACCAAATAGTTTCAAATCCTGTTAAGGGGCCAAATGTCATGGTAATATATGATTAAGATATGTAATCTAAATGATTCTAAATACAAATTCCATGTCTTTGGTTCATTAAGGCTTAAATGATTCTAGACTTATTTTCATAATTCTTTGCCAAAATATCTATACTAATAAAAGCCTATGTGGTCATCATGCCCTCATGCCGTAACAATCCATCACCAGAAGGCTGTGTGCACAGCGGGTGTGTGCAGGTGGGAGAGGACTTGATGCGTGTGCAGCGTGGAGGTGGGTCCTATGGCTCCGTGTGGTGATGCCAGGGGGTCCCACAGCTCCATGCAGAGCTGCAGGGGTGGGTACTGGCAGGTCTGCGTGGTGATGCCGAGGGCGGGACCCCGGCTCTGGTCTACCTCTTTGGGGCAATCCATTGAGGAGTCCCAGATGGGTGGGCGGGGCCTATCACTTTGGGGAGATTGATTGTGGGGCTCCTGCACTGTGAGAGGGCACAGGCCAGACTGGGGAAATGCCCTCCCCAATCCCCGGGTGCACGAATTTCGTGCACCAGGCATCTAGTCTTAGATATAAGGAAATCAATCAAGGAGGATACTCTCTGAGAAAATTTTAGGTGCCACACAACCAACAGAAAAAGAACAGCAAGACAAAAATAAATAATAAAAGAACAACACCAATAGAAAAGTGTGGTTAGTCCAAGGGATACACTGAAACTCATATTTTTTAGAAATTCACCATATTCTAATTTGATTTACATTGACAGTAATAATTAAGAGGACTACTAGTGTTCTAGCTGAAAGGGCAAAATCAAGCCCTAATACAGTAAGGTTCACTAAAGATATCTCTCTCTCTCTCACTCTCTCTCTCTCTCTCTCTTTCTCTCACACACATACACACACATACACACACACACACACACACACAATAAAGCTCCAAAGTAAAACAGCTAAACATACATACATACAGATATGTATTGGAAAAGAAATCATATTCTCTCACACCTGTTTTCTCCTTTGCTATATTCAGGTAGTAGTATCACTCACTTAGAAACCCACACCAGAAACCTGTATGTTCCTGTTGATCAATGTCACCCCAATAAACTTAATTTTAAAAAGAAGGAAAAAAGGACGTCTCATACTTTTTGCAAACAAAGGTTACATAACAGAAAGACTGGTATAATAACTCTCCAATCTGAAAAGGGGGAAATCCTAGGCCATTTGCCCACAGGATCGTTGTTCTTGGGCACTGCTTCTCGGTCATTCAATTAAACTGGAAGCAGCAGAGCACCCCGTGCAGCACTTAGGCTTGCCCTCCTCCTGCACCCAGGGATCTGCCAAGTTTCTGAGCAATTGATTCAGAACCAATTTGTGGCAAACAAATTCTCTCCCGCTACTTAGAGTGGAAAGATCTCTCTATGCACTTTTGTCTAGACAGTCTCCACTACAGGAATATAATGTGTTTGCTGGCCCTCCAATGATTTATTAAATGCCAAATCCATACAGCACAGGCACTAAAGCTTAAGAAATGGAAAAATAGCTTACCCAGTGGACTTGTAATGACTTATTAAGATTATGTTGGCAGCAAGAGTTATACAGTATCAATAAATAATAGCAATCTATCAAATAGCTTTGGTTGAAATGGTAATGTTTAGAAATATCCTATTTAGGTGGGCAAAATGCACCCAGTGGGAGCTGGTGGCACAGAAAACATTCTCGTTGCAGTGATGTGAAAGAAGCACAGGCCCACTGCAGCAATTCTGCCTGGAATTTGTGTTGCCTTTAAAAAATAAAGTTAAAAGTAAACCCTCAGCTAAAACTCAGTTCTGAAAAAGGCACAGACTTAAAATCTGTCCAAGAAAGAAACTATGGCTTTTTACTCTGAAAACCCCAGTACATTTTCTTCCTTTTTATTTCACAAGTAAAATAATAAAATGCTGGTCATTATTCACATATTCATATTTTCCTTTGATAATCCTATTAAAAAGAGACTCTCATGTATTCCCTAACTAAATGTTAAATGCTAACAGACATTTCAAAGAATTACTAGTATGATGAGATAAAAAATTATGGAAAAAATGTTTCATCTTGAGAAAAATCATGTATGATAATAAAAATATCTTTGCCAGATATTTGCTAAATAAAAATTTTCCATATCATCAGGTCAAGGTATTGTGTTGCTTCAGTTAAGCTCACCTATACAGCAATGAGAAATTTAACTGTTTCATTGGAAACCACAACATTTAAAAAGGCATCATATTATATGTGAGACTAATCATTATAATACTTTCAAAATATAGATTATTCATAAAATTATTAGCTATTATGGGTCTCTAATTTATAATGCTGTGAAGTGCACTATTGCTAAGAAAATAGATGTTTATTCACTTTCTTTGGGAGATGTTATCCAGAAATAATCTCAAAACTCATTAATCTTTAGAAAAAATATATTCTTTTTTATCAACTGGGTGCAGCTAAAGCAATTTTATCAAAAAATAATGCATGATTGATTTCCCCAAATTGTTCTTTTAAATATTTAAACATTCTTTATACTCAAATATTGAAATAGGAATTTGATAGTCATAAGATGTATATTATTTCTCAGAAGTTCTTTAGCTTTTTCTCACAGAAGAAAAAGAGCAAGCCATTGGAGTCGTTTCCATACTGTCACTTCCTACTGCCTCTTCTCCATCACAGCCACACTTAGAGCACAAGCAATTGAAGAACTGGTCCACCTGTTTTCAGTCCGTTTGCACTAGGCAGCAGGCCCAAGGCACTTTAGCAATTGTCATTTTTTTATTTACTACTAGAGGCCCAGTGCATGAAAATTCATGCATTGGAGGGGAGAGGGGGGGGTCCCTCAGCCCGGCCTTCCCCCTCTCACAGTCCAGGAGCCATCAGGGGCAGGAGGTGACCTGGCAATCAGAGGAAGGCAATGCCCTCATCACATCTCTGGTGCTACCACTGCCAGCAGCGCAAGCCCCAGCCAGCCCTAGTTTCCTGGGCAGCCACCATCTGAGGCTTGCCTGCACCTCAGGCTGGCCCTGGGTGGCTGGGGGCGCTGAGGGGACTGGGGGACTCTGGAGGCAGGCACGTGGAGCAGCTGGGCCTGCCTGGAGGTGGGCCCAGCCGTGCCGAACACCTGCCACTCTGGTGGGGCTGAGGGGACTGGGCACTGCTATATTGTGGCTGTGGGTGCTGCCATCTTTGAAGGTGTGGCAATCAATTAGCATATTCCCTCCTTATTGGCTGTAGGCACCACCATCTTTGTGACCTGTGAGGGTCAATTAGCATATTCACTCTTTATTAGACAGGACTAGAGGCCCAGAGCACAAAATTCATGCATGGGAATGGGGGGAAGTGTCTCTCAGCCGGCCTGCACCCTCTCCAATCTGGGACTCTTTGGGGATGTCCGACTGATGGTTTAGGCCCAATCCCTGTGGCCTAAACCATCAGTCAGGAAGGGATTGGGCCTAAACTATCAGTTGGACATCCCTCTCACAATCCAGGACAGCTGGCTCCTAACCGCTCGCCTGCCTGCCTGCCTGATTGCCCCTAATTGCTTCTGCCTACCAGCCTGATCACCCCTTAACTGCTCCCCTGCAGGCCTGGGTGCCTCCAACTGCCCTCCCCCACAGGCCTGATTGCCCACAACTGCCCTCCCCTGAAGGCCTGGTCACCCCCAACTGCCCTCCGCTGCCAGCCATCTTAGGCCAGCCACCTTGTGGTGATCATTTTGTGGTGGCCATCTTGTGGTGGCCATCTTGTGATGACATCACACATATGCCACCTAGGCTTTTATTACATAGGATTCCTAAAAGAAAATGTTATTAGTACAAGTGGGGAATCCCACTAGGTGCCCAGGGTCAGGTCTTTACTATATCTTGAGAAAAAGAATTTACTAAGATTCACACATGAGGATGAGTGATTTTTATTTATGTGGAATTACATCCCTCAGTTTGCAAAGTCCCATTTCCCTTAAACCAGTCCTGAAAAGGGTGCAAAGCTCAAAGCAAAGGCACTGTCCAAAGTTTCCATTCCATGGTGGAGTTGGGTCTGGCCCAGCATCAAACCAGTTCCAGTCCATCAATCCATTGTGTGGGATCCACATGGCCATGAGCCATGTGGGTAAATGCAGAGGAGTGCACCCCTGCAACAAGAGAACCAGGAGCCCTGTGTGCAAGAGAGAAAGAACTCCTCTGTTTTGGAGCTTAAGTACCTCAGATTTTGTATCCTTGCAGTGGCCATGCCTATCCTGGCAAACGACCTGTTCCCGGGTGTGACTAACAGCCAACTACCTTTCCTATGTCACTCAGACTATACAGGCATGCCTATAATATTCAGCCTTCCCTTTGTTCCTTTCCAGTTAGTTAATAAACTGGATTAAATACATCAATATCAAAACCACTTAAACGGTGACACTCAATGAGGTTAAGTGGATGTTCTAAGTTCATCTTGATTACTGGGGGAACCCAATTTAAAAACCACACAAGGCTTTGAAGTCTTTGTAGCTGTGAGCTCTCCTTTTCCACAAAATTAAATTTTACCAATGTTAGGGATTTTAAAACAGGAAAATTGTGTTAATTCAGGTACTTGAAATATAGGTGGTCACAACTATTTGGCTGTCTTTTCCTACTTTCGACAAAGTTAACATTAGGCAACAACCATTGTAGTTTAATTTTTAGAACTTTAAATTTTAAATTTAAATTGGGTTTAAACTTCAAATGAGGGGTGGTGCGTTCTGTGGCACATAAAAATGTAACTTGTGCTCCAAAATATTTTGGAATCTTATTAGGAATTATTTCAGTACCATATTTTAAAAGGAAGTCTTCTCACAGTGTTAAATATTTAAAAAAACAACAACAACATGTAATTTGATAAAATTAAGGTAAAAGCTGACTTTATTGGTGGAAATTAGTTCCGAATTATATGATTATTGATTGATTAAGTTTGAACTTTTTTTCCTTAATGTGTCTGGAGGCTGAGATAACCAGCAAGAATCCAAAACAACTGAACATTGTCCACTCAGGGCCACAAACATATTGTTGTAAACTTTCAGAATACCTGGGACACAAGGAAACTGACCTCAAGATAGCATTTAGCTCTCAACAGCAACATTGCCAGAAAGTAATATGACAATGGTTCAAAATAATTCCCAACTCATGATCTTATTCTTAGCCAAAAGGATGATCAGGTATGAGTACAGAGTAAAATCATTTCTACATGTGCAAATTCTCAATCCATTTACCTCTGGGCAAACTTCCTCATGGAGTTCCAATAAAATGAGGGAGTAAACAAAGGTAAAGACAAGGAATCCTTCATAGGCAAACAGTGATGTGGGTCCCAAGGACTGAGGGCAGCAATGCAGGTCCAAGGACCAAGCTTATGAGAGTAGAACAGAAGTCTCCAGGATAAACCGCTACTGAACATTTTGAGATGAGAATTACGTAAGGGCGGTGCGAGATTGCAGACCTGCCAATAGGGATGTAGAGGAAATGTCCTGCCCAGGACCTTCCCTCGACCAATCAACAGGGGCCACACACGTTACCTCACCCCACTACTTCCAGCCCTAAAAATCTGTTGTTTCCCTGGAACCCACACTTCCTCCCCACCGCGCCGCTGCATCGCGGAGGGCGAGCATGGGATGAGGTCCAAGTATACTTGAATATAGCTCTCATGTTCTTGCAGCAGTTTCAGGGCTCCCTCATGGTTTTGGGGGTTATGACATCTGGGCATTGCATTGGATATTTAAGCACAACATTTACACACTGGGAAGTGTGAGGGTAAATTAGTAGTAGATACAAAGAAAACTAAGCAAGCATAAAACCAATTGTCAATCCAAGGAAACAAAAACAGGAAAGAAAATGAATGATATTTTATACACTCTCTAGCTCAGCTCTCATTAGTATTTGCATACTCCTCAGAATGCAAACATTAAAAAATGATCAAGTCAAAATTAAAATGTAATTAAATTGAAAGTTTGTGGCATGAAGCATGTATGTGGTTATGGGGTAAGGGTTGCAAGATCTAGCCAATAGAAAAACAGGATACACAGTTACATTTGAATTTCAGATAAATAGCTAATAATTATTTTTTTTAAGTTTGTCCCAAATAGTGTATGGATGGGGCTGAAGGGACAAAAAAAGAGCTATATCTTCATCTTCCACAGTGGGAGTCAAAACTAAAAAGTCAGTAAGTAGCATTATAGTCAAATGTGAAAGTACTAAAATATTTGAAAGCCATTGCTCTGAAGAGCAAGAAATTATAAGCAGGAAGGTGAAATGGTACTGTTTTTTTAATGTGTAGCTTTTAATATGTTTACCTTTTTTACACATAGAATTTGACTAAAATACAAATGGAATTGTTTAAACAGATGTAAAGCAAATATGACAAAATGTTATAATTTGAAAAAGCAGGGTATCCGTTGTTTGTTATATTATTCTTAATCACTTTTTTGCTTAGGAACAATCAGAACTATCTAAGGAAATTTCAACAAATACTCAAAGGCTACTGCTAAAGATTTCCATGTTACTGAACTACTTGGGGTTGTGTTAATGAAAATGATGAAGGGGTTTGTAGCTGTGTCATTAATTCATTCATTCAACAAATATGTATTGTGCCCCTATTGTATTGGGGAAGCAGCTTAAGTTACAGAAAATCAATTTGCTAATCACAAATATAGAAAGAACAATCAACAACCAATTATCAAAAGTTCAGTCAGTCAAGTCAGTTCAACACATAGGAAGTTCTACTTCCCTGTCCTGAGGGATTTTACAAGCTTATCCATTTTTGAGCACAGGACTGGCATAAGAACTCCTGGAGGGTGGGAACCCACATTTATGGATCTTTAAGAAATCCTTCTTCGTCTCAAATAGTATCTAGAACAGTATCTCAGAAAGAGCTCAGAAAATATTTGTTGAAGGAGTAAATAAAAATGAATCAATGAATAAATAAATGACTGTGATTAAACTATATTTTACAAGCTTTGACAGTAATGAAAGGCTTTATTGAAAGGGCAAAGAATAGAGTTAAGCCAAGTAGGAGGTTACTGAATTAATTTTTACTTGTGTAATTACCATTTAAATGACACAGGGCTGATAGCATTGAAAAGAAAGATAGGCCCACAGAAGATAGTTTACCAACAAACCACAGGACTGGATGATAAAATAGAGGAAAGGAAAACTGAAGAATCAAAGATGTACTTTAGAAATCACTTAGCTTGGGAGCCTGGAAATCGGGAGGTCCCACTAAAAGACACAAAAATGTGACAGAAAAGCGAGCTTTGAGTGAAGTTAAAGTTCAGTGTGGTGCATATTCATTCATCTACCATACCCGTGGCTCAGAAGCAGTCATGCCTTGAAGGCATCTCACATTTCATGTAATGTAAATGTAAATGTGAAAAGAAAACAGGCAATTTTTGGTTATTGTCACCTAAAATACCATCAATTTGATTTCCTGAAAGTCTCTTTTACACAACTCTATGTGACTTCCTGCTTCCTTCACCAACTCATTTATCAGGTGCACCCAGCTGTTTCAGAGGTTGTGGAAGTTCAGTTTAGCCCAGCCCTGCCCTTGGTAAATCAGGACTGCCACCTAGTGGTCAGAGAATGTCACTTCTGTACAGGAGTACAGGAGATGGAGGACCAAAAAGGGGTGCAAGGAACATTTTGCTTTCTGTTAAAATCTCCAGGTTTGCTGTGACCAAAAAACAAAAAAAAACAAAAACACAACTCTCATTGTCTGAAATATGACTTTATGAGAGCCTATCTAGTCACACGGGTAAGAAATGAAGTATGTCTGCTTTTTAATGCATTCTTAGCAAGTGATATGGATGCAGTCTAATGGAGAGAACAGTGAATGCAGTGTAGCTCTATTTTCACTCTTCATAGTTTTTCATATTTGATGGAGAAATGTTATGTGTAGCCATAAATATAATTTGGCTATTTTCATATCATTAAAGCAGAGGTTTACAAACACCTAAGTTGTAAGCACCTCACATATAAATGGGTCAGTTTCCTCAACTACATTAAAGTTACTCCCTTCGTTTGCTCTTCTATGAACCCTTCTGTAAAAAAAAATAAAGCTATTTTGATGCCCATGCCCCAAAGTCATCCCTTTTTCCCAGCATGTCAGAACATTTCTCAGACCTTTACAGCTACTTATTATATGCATGTCTTATCTCCCTTGCTAAGCTGTAAGCTTCTTGAGGCAAGAATCTGTTTCTGACTTACGCATTAAAATTCCAAACAGCTGATTACTAGACAGTGTTTCTAACATCTGGGAGTGAGAGCCTCCTTTCAGGCAAACGGTGGACTTCTTGGCCAGAAAACATGTAATCTGCACAGAACTGCAAAATTTTGCTCATACTCTGAGGGGCTGCAATGGCCCTTGAGGCCCATTAACATGCAGGGGTTTAGAAATCCCAATGAAATGAACTTGTGGAACACAACTATTCATAAGTCAGACAAAACAGGCATATGCAGAGATACAGAGAAAAGCTTATAAACACTGACTAGCCCTGCACTGGCAAATATGCACCAGAAAGAAAATACCAGGATTGGTTTGGATGGCAAACTGGCATCTTTCATTTCCGCCTTAACATCCCTCAAAGCCCCCTTCTCAAACTAACAACACTGACGACCTATTCCCAGCTTTGGACTCCTTCCTTCCATGAAAAGAACTAGACCAGGAACTCAGTGATATCCTGACCAACACACAGGAGATCCCTTTGGATTGATAAGGCCCTCCCCGGTGAGGCGAGCGAAGCTATCCAAGCACTTCTCCAAGTTCACATCAGCACGTCAATAAGCACAGACTCCTTGCCGCCCACTCTGCAATGATGGTTCCTCCCTTGCTCATGAAATAGAAATGTCTTTTCTCCACAGGATATTTTGATCTTTCACGGTGACTTTCAATATGGCTTTTAAAATATATGGCTATTTTCACAGCATGGTCCAAATGCAAACATTTCATCAGAAGTTAGGCAAATAAAGTGTTGAGGGTTTACAGCAAGAAGAAATGAAAACAAACCTTACTTAGCAGTTCTTACATACGGAGAAGACACTGAGGAAACATAATATTAAGAGCTTGTGCTTCAGCGTGGGTCTGAAAAAGGTAAAACGGATTATACTAGAGGTGATTTGACCTCAGGCAAGCACATTGCAGAGGGACCTCAATTTCCACATCTGGTGAAGGGGTTGGACCAGATCAATGTTAGCACTGATGCTGTCACGTTGACAGTTGTTTGAGAAACAGGGGAAACAAAGATCAGAAGGTTACTGTGGTGGCCAAAAGGAGAGTCAGTGGCCAGGTGCTAAGGATTAGATGGGTAAACCAGAGAGTGAAAGGGGCTCCTAACATCATCTTGAGCAGGATGACAACCAAGATCATCTGTAGCCAGCATGACATTGGCATGAACGTCTTGGAACAATGTCCAACTTATCTGGCAGTCACAGGCCCAGTGAGAAACGGAGACATACAGCCAAAGCTCAGTTCAGGAACGATGATCAGCAGGCCTCAAGTAAACTTACGTGCAAGAAGTGCAAATTCTTCCAGCTTTAATACGACTGCAGGGCTGTATACTCAGTTCTTAAGAGAGGGATTACTCGGGACTACTGACACTTCTGGCTGGAAAACTCCTTGTGGTGCTCTGTCCAGTGCATTGTGGGATGTTCAGCAGCATCCCTGACCTCTGCTCACTGACGCCAGTTGCACTTGCCCTACCCTCAGTTATGACAACCAAAATGTCTCCCAACATTGCCAAATGTTCCTGGGGGCAAACCCCTCCTGTTGAGAACCACTGTTTTAAGAATGTTTTTCATGACCACCAGATCAAAAGAAACAATGCTCTGAGTTTTCCCGACATCTTTTCCTATGCTCTCTCCTAAACTTAACCACTTGGGCATCTCCCTGTTCTCTGAACCCTGACCTCAGTTCTCTCTGCCTGATTCTTTGGCCTTGGCGTTTCAAACTATCCTTTGCCTCTAGCTCCACCTTTACCTAGGACTTAATGCACAACATCTTCTCCTCAGAATCTCAGATCCTTCCTTTTCTTTCCCCAAAGTTCCACAGCCAATATTCAGCACTCCTCTAATGCACAGCAAGATCTCCTGAGACCTCAGCCATCCAGCACCCAGATCCCGTCCCAAGACTGAAAATCTGACAAATGCTATTGAAGTGATAAAACTGTTCTTTCCTTATTCCTAGTGATCCCAGAGGCTGCCAAAATTGTTCTCCCTTTCCTATGGCATCTGCTGGGAGGAAGAGCAGTGAGGCTCCTCTCACCTGTCAAGGTGTTAGAGCAGGACCCTCAGAAACAGGACCCAAGTGCTCCCCTCCTCTTTCAAACACCCAAGGCCCAACCTGCCTCAACCTCTCTGCTCAGCAGGGCTCTGTCTGGCTCTAGATATGTAGTTTCCTTGCTTATGGGTTGACTCTGCCAATCACACCCTCAGAAATTTCTCGGGACACAGGGATAAGGTCCCTTCCCTCAAAAGAGCACTAAGTATATGGCATACTATGCTTTTTCCAGGAATTGTGACCAGTGATACGTTTATTTATTTGAAGAACATTTCTTATGAGGCACATCTGATAAAATATATTTCGCAACATAAGACATTTCACATTCTAAAAATACAGCCACTCTGTGATTTATTTAACCAAAAACTCAGACTTTCTTTTTTTAAAAAAATATATTTGTATTGATTTCAAAGAGGGAGGGAGGGAAGGAGGGGAGAGAGAGAGAGAGAGAGAGAGAGAGAGAGAGAGAGAGAGAGAGAGAGAGAGAGAGAAATATCAATAATGAGAATCACTGATTGGCTGCCTCCTGCATGACCCCCACCCATCCACCCACCCATTGGGGATGTGCCCTTGACTGGAATTGAATCCAGGATCCTTCAGTCTGAAGGCTAACACTGTATCCATCCAGCCAAAGCATCAAGGGCAAACTCAGGCTTTCTTAATTTCATTTCTTAATCCTCACTCCACTAAAAATGTTCTCTCCCATCTTCTCCCCCTGTGCCATTGATAGTGTCACACTGATGTTACTTAATTTCTTTCTGCTTCAGTTTCTACATCAATTGAAAAGATAGTAACTACTTTTGCTTTTTTTTCAGATAGATCTTTAGGTATTAATAAGTTAGCATATTGAAAATGCAATACTTTCCACCAAAATTCCCAATAAAATCCCCCCACCATAAATATTTTCTTTCTTTGGCTGGCTAATAAGCAGGGCCTTCAGTTCAATAATGCATTATATTTTATTCCATACAAAAAATATACAGGATGTAAAACTGGCTATGGAATAGAATGTAGACCTTCTTAGCAACCAGAATTGTCAACAATGAAAAAGATTGGCACATGAATGAGGAGTTCTCTATTGATGAAACTATTCAAGGAGATAGTAGATGACAAATGCCAGGAATGATACGGCCAGGGTTCTGGTGAAAGTAAGTGAACTCTGAAGTCTTTTGTGGGTCTACAATTCTAATATGACTTCCCTTTGGCTAGCAATGATGTTTGATGATCTAGCATGGGCAATTCACCTACAAAGGATGAGTTCTTTCTCCTAAGTGGGATTTTTTTATTATGTTAAGATATCCTCTTTATCAGTGGAAGTGAGGGTTATTCTTGGAATTGAGACTTGGCCCTATATGTAGAAGGCTAAGGAAAAAGCTACTATTAATAATTAAATAAAGAGAGTAATCTCTACTTTCAAATCCTTCCAAAGACCAAGTGTTAGAGATTTTTTTGTTCCATAACCATGGGGCCAAGGAATTTACTGTCTATGTCAGGGTTCTTCTGAGACCCCAGGGACGTTAATAAAGGTGCCTACAAGGGCAGCTTACACAGATCTCAGTGAGTCTTAGGGTATTGCAAAACACCAATTCTGTTTTAAAATTTTTAATTTTCAAGACCCTTTTTTCCTCAACAAAATATTTAACAAGTCAAAAGACTTGCCTTTCAAAGATATTATCCCTGTTATACATCTCATCTTTACATATCTGCAATAAACTTATTTCTCCTCGGGGCAATGGGAACACCCAGAATAGAATAAGGAAAGGGCCATGTACAAGAAACTACAAAGATTAATCTTGCAAGATATCTTGCCACATGTAATTACAAGACAATTCTGCTAATGGCAAAAGATTGCTATTCATAGAATAGTTTGGCATTTTGAGGGTGGTACAGGAATGTCTTTAAATAAATTTGTGAAAATATTCAGCAAAGAGAAAGAGCAACTGGTATGACATCATCCACCCTCTTTTAAGAGTGGATTCACTTAAGGAGTAGGTCAGGTCAGAAACAGCTGGAAAGGCTGCAGATCGCTGTCTCCCAAGTGTTATTATTGCTTTAAAAGCATAAACTACATTTTGAAACTAAAAATGCTACTTCCACAATTAACAAAACATTCATGCAGTTATGAAGTCTTTCACCAGACCTTTCGGTAGTCTTTTTTTTTTTTTTTTACCTCATTATTGAATTAGAGAGAAAATAGTGGTAAGCTGATAAAATCTCGGTGGAGTTGAGTATTCTTTTATCTTTCCTTCCCTGGTTGTCAGTTTACTAAAAAAAAAAATTTTATCTCTCAATAGTTTAATTACATGCGAAAAGACTCCCAATAACACATTTGTGTTATAGCATATTAGAATTAAATGAGAAAACTTTTCATTGTGTAGTTTTTCTTGATCTTCATTTGTACATTATTTGACAACACTGACTTAAACTGCTGTATGTCTCTTCAGCCTCAAATATTTTCTATCCCAGAGCTCCATTCAAGAAGCTACATAATTAAAAGAAAAGTATAGTTTGTTTTTTAATACCATATAGAGATAGCATAATTTCAACAGGTTCCATTTTTTTTATATATTTTATTGGTTTTTTACAGAGAGGAAGGGAGAGGGATAGAGAGCTAGAAACATTGATGAGAGAGAAACATCGATCAGCTGCCTCCTGCACACCTCCCACTGGGGATGTGCCCACAACCAAGGCACATGCCCCTGACCGGAATCGAACCTGGGACCCTTCAGTCTGCAGGCCGACACTCTATCCACTGAGCCAAACCGGTTAGGGCAACAGGTTCCATTTTTATAAAGCCATCTTAAATAAAAGGTACACTTTTATTTGTGAATGAACCAATTCCTGACACTCCAGTACGCAATCTGACATATGAGTTAACAGATACTGAAATTAAATGAAAACATGGGTCAGACAAATCCATCATATCTGAAGTTAACCATTATAAATGAAAGCGAAGTCCAACCTAGCCAATGGCTTAAAAAATAAGTCTCATTTTCTTTATACACACAAACATACACACACACTCACACCAGGTAAAGCCAGGGAAGAGTTTAGCTAAAAATATAATGTATTTCAAACAATCATTTTCCTCGCCACAAACTGAAACCTTATTCTGAGTAAGATTATAAGGGGAACTAAGTTTTAAAGGAAGAAAAACAGAGTTCCTTTGATACTGGAAATAGTCCATCCCTGTTCTGAAATAGTTCTGCCCTTATGACTCTGCTCCCAAGGTAGGCTTTTCTGGCATAAGTAGATTTAGCTTTATTTCTGGAACAAGTAGTCTTTCTTCATAAGTGTCACACCGAGCTAGGCTGATTTAGCTTTCTGTCTTCTTTATACCAGCCTTAGCAAGTTTCAAAATATATGGCCATTCAAAGCAAGTTGTGTTGCAAGCTTTTCTCATTTGTTTTCACATATCAAAAAAGTTAGAAGCCAAAGTTCCTCAGGCAAGACTAAGTCAAGGTCAGAATTCACTGGTTATTGGGAGTATTTTTCATAAAGAGCATGTACAAAGTCCCAGTCAAGGAATTAGGCCAGAACTCACAGATTAGGAAATTTTTACTAAAACTGAAAATAGATAAACCCCATAGCTCTCTGAGCAAGGAATTAAGGGGATAACAACCATATACAAACAAAGTCTACCAATCAATGTGTTCTTTGAAGATTTTACATGTGCTATTTTTGCAAGGAGATCTCAATTTATGCTGGGAATATCTACCAGTAAAGAAAAGAGGTTAATGTTAAGGTCACTACAAAGCAAATTATTTTATTTCATGAGTATTTTAAGTTTTCCTTCCTGACATGATGGTTATATGTGGCTTTGTCTAGGTCTGATATCTGCCTTTGTATACCTGTGTGATGCCAAGGTCTGTTGCTCAAAGGGTCTGATGTCACTAGTGACATTCTATGCTGGAGATTCATTCTCTGACCTTATGCTTTGGAAAGGGCTGCCTGAAAAACTAAAAAATAAGGGGCCTTCGTAGATTATGAGTTATCTTCCTTTCCCAGAGGAAGTATTAGCAATGGAAAGCAGAGGTCAAATGAGGGTTCCTTCTGATTGTCAGTATCCGTGCAGAGAGCCTTTTGAGCAGGGCACTGGTTTAGAATTCAATGTGAGGCTAAGATGGTGGTCATGACAACCAGAGATAGTACTTTAGCAACTTTTTTTTATTTTGAAACCATGGAATACCTCAGGTAACACTGAATCTGAAAAATATCCATACGTAAAATTCACAACTGGTACCAAATACCACATTTGATCAATCGTTTAAAATTTACAAGAAAAAATTTCCCCCTCAAATTTTCCAAATTACATTTAAACTAAGTTTATAAGATCTATTTCATGTTTAAAGTATTTTGACATTCTGATTACATATCACACATATAGATATGTAATCAGAATATCAAAACATATAATATATACACATATATGTGTATAGATATATGTGTGTATATAGATATAAATATATACAGAAATATATCCTGTTATTTATGTACGACAGCAATCTCCAACTGGTTTGCCATGAAATTTTTAAAACATGCAATACCTGACTATTTACTATTTAGTAAGGAGCACCGACCCCCCATTTCCCCAGATTGTCAAATAAAAAAAATGACAACAGCCAACACTACAATAGTTGTACATGAATCAAATGATTGTGAATGAATCAAAAGTATACCTATTTTTATCAGATCAGCAAAAAATAAAGTTGTTGGTGTGCTATAGAATTTTGGTCTTTAGTTTATGATGAAAGAGGTTGAAAATTGCTGATGTACAACATGAGTTGTGTTGAAGAATAGGATCCACACTTAGTAATAGCTGACTGAGATTAATAGGAATTGTATTAATTTTTTCATTATTTACCCTTATACTGTTTTGTGATTATTTTTGAAGCATAATTATTGCACAGGTTAATCATCCTGCTACTGTGGCTCCTTTAGTAATTATCCAAGAAGTAATTAAGCACCATGTATTGGCTAATACGCCAGGTGCTGGAGACACTGGGCTTTCCAAATTTAGGAATCTTAAAACTCTCTGGCAACCATAACCAGTACTTGGGGTTAAAACAGATAATCCAAACCTCACATTCAACCCTCGGTATGACTTTATGCCACTCTACTCCCAATCCTCTGCATTTTCCTTCTCTGAAGAGGATGATGTCCAGGGAAAAATCACCAACCACTCATTTGAAATGTGTGTTTCCCAGCACTCCTCACACTGCTCTAAATGTCCTCATCTTCCTGGACCAAAGCACAGTTTTAACTGCTCCCTAGCAGAGTGAAAAATACCCAAATCTATCTCTGCCCCAGGCCCTTGCCTGAGCTTAAGACTTACACATCTGATCTCCACATGCTGCTCAACAGAAAGTTCACCCTACATGTTCAGAAACAGAATTGATCATTTGCCCAGCATATCTGGGCTTCCTCAGCAGAAAGTGTGTTTCACTGAGTGGTAACACTGGCAGCATAATGAGGCCAGAAATGTGTCATCCTCTGTACCATACTTCCCCTCATCTTTCTCTCCACCACCCTCCCCCTCTTTCTCAGTTGCCATGTCATCAGTTTTGATGAGGGGGTCTTTAACTGTAAATAGAGGATCAGTTATTCTGGATTCATTATTTAAGTGGTGGGAGTCTAGAGTCAGAGCTGTGGGGTAAATGTCTGTCTTTAATTCTATCTCATGTAAGACCCATCTCATGTAAGACCCATGTCCAATCTCCATTTCAGAAACATTAAATTGTAGGAGGATATTCAGAATAAAGGATATAGCATGTTTCTTCTTTTCTTGTTCTCTAGGAGAATGCCTTGTGATAGTTTTATGTCTTATTGACCTTCTGTATTTTTTAAACATACAGATGAGTGAAGCACCCTTTTGTTTTCCAATTTTTGCTATAGCTGAATATAGGACTCGTGTGATTAGTTTGCTGATGTCATGGATGAGACATCATTACAGTCAGATGCTGAGACTGGATATCTTTGGGAAATTCTGTAACATTAGAGCTCACAAAAAGATAAGACATTTAAAAATGAATTTAGAACACAGACCTCCCTAGTCGCTTTATGACAAAGACTTGACTACTTATTACAGATATAGATATTCTAATGATGGGAAAGGTATTTGAAACAAACTGAAGAGAAAAGATAGCATACAGAGCAATAAAAATTGGATGATTTTTTAATATAAAAATAGGAGACACAGTTAAGCTTTCATCAAAATATAATCCATTTGAGTTAGACTGAAGATAAAAACTTTCTTCTTTCACAGCTGATATTATAGTTGAATAAAAATATGAACTAGACAGGATTTTAGAGGCCCACAAAGGAAGCATCTACTGACATTAGCAAATTTCATTTCTTAAATCTGTAACAAATCTTCCCTGCTTGCTTCCCTCTCTACTAGCTGATACTGTAGTCGAAATTCTGGTCATCTGCCTGTCACCTGCACTCTGTTACAGTCTTATAACCTCTGATCTCCCTTATTTTAAATCAGTTCTCCACATTTTGCACTTATCACAAATTATAAATATATGTATTTATTTGCTTACTTCTCTATCTCTACAACCCAATGTTTGTTCTTAAAACTCCATGAGGTCCTATCTGTAACTCGGCTACGTTACAAAGCTTGAGCTAATGCTACTGAGTGAATGAATGACAGTATCAATGGCCTTTCTTAGACTTAACCCTGATCCTTAGGCAAGGCTCTTGGGTAAGGCCCTGTGGCTCTGTATCTTCATTTATACTCTGTTCATCCAATGTTATTAGGAAGATTCACTAAACAAAATTAATATATGCAGTCCTTTTAAAGCAGTGCATTCTACATTGGGAGAACTCAATTAGGGACAACCAATATAGTCCTATATAATAAGACAGGTATATGGTAATTAGCTGTTACACCCTGAGGTGTAAATATCAAGCGCTTCACGACCAAATCACGGATCAGAAGGAGGGTGGGCCAGTGAGGTACAAGTGGGCTGCGGAGACCTACAGGAGGCAGCAGGGCAGGAAGCTATGGGGGAGGGGGAGGAAAGGGGCAGGGGGAGTTACAGGAGGGCAGGGCAGTGACCTACTGGCTACAAGTGGGCAGCAGAGAGCTACAGGATGGGGCAGGGCAACAAGCTATGAGGGGAGGCAGGGGGGAGCCTCAGGAGAGCAGGGCAGGCGGAGAGCTATAGGAAGGTGGCAGTGACCTACTGGCGCACAGATTCATGCGCAGGTCTACTTGTTATAATCATCACTAGGGGGCCGGTGCACAAAAATTCATGCACTGTAGGGGGATTCATCTGCCCAGCCTGCCCCCTCTCACATATTGAGAGCCCTCAGGGGGTGTCTTACTGAAGGCTTAGGCCCACTCCCTGCTCCCCTTGGGGAGTGGGCCTAAGCCACTGTTTGGCCTCCTTGTGGGCCTAAGCCACTTTGTGGGAGGCAACCAGGCTAATCAGGGGAAGCCACCAGCCCCAACACCCTGCTGCTGCAGCCACTGCCAGTCACTGCAGCCACCAATGTGTTTTCATTAACACAGACTCCAGTCCCTCCACCATGAAAAAATGACAACTTTCTTTAGGCATTTTCAAGATGTGTCTTTATAGGATATGACATTTCTTTCTTTCTTTTTTTTTTTTATCCTCACCTGAGGATATGTTTCCATTGATTTTTAGAGAATGTGGAAGAGAAGGGAAAAACAGAGAGAAACATCAAAGTGAGAGGAACATTTTGATTGGTTGCCTCTTGCATATGCCCTAACCTGGGCCCTGGCCAGTGAGGAGCCTGCAACCTAGGTACATGCCCTTGGTCAGAATTGAACCCAGACCCTGTAGTCAGCAGGCCGAGGCATTATGCACTGAGCCAAACTGGCTAGGGCAGGATATGACATTTCTTAGCCCTCCAGCAGTGGACCTTCATTTTTTTTTCTCCAGGAGTGTGGTGGAAAAACCCTAGATCGCCTTTAGGGATTCTTACTACCCAAGTTACTAAGAATATTACCAGTGGCGTACAGGGAGCTTAGGCAATGAGCGGTAAGAAAAGGTGTTTCCTCTGTAGTTCAATCCAATCACCAGCTCCACCCCTGCCCCTCCAATCCCAGCTCCACCCATGCCCAGGCCTGTAACCTCTGCCTGAGGCTGCAGGCCTAGGCAGAAGACCCCCAAGCCCCTCCGATCGCTGGCTTCACAGAGCCCAGGTCTCTGCGATCACTGGCTCTGATCCTGCCCCCCCCCAACCCCCAGCCATTGCCAGCTCTGCCCTTGCCCCACTGGCAGCCTCTGGTCAAGGCTGCAGGCCTGGGCAGGGGACACCCAGACCCCTGCTTTGCCTGTTCCACCAGTGCCCAGACCCCTGTGATTGCAGGCTCCTCCCCAGCCCTCTAATCGCTGGCTCTGTGGAGCCCAGGCCCCTGTGATCTCTGGCTTTGCCCCTGCCCAGGCCTGAGGCCTCTGGCCCAGGCCTTATGCCTGGGTAGGGCACCCTCATACCCCTCCAATCACCAGCTCTGTCCCTGCCCCTCCAACCACCAGCTCCACCCTTGCCCATGCCTGAGGCCTCTGGCCTGGGCAGGGGACCCCCATTCCCCTCTGATTGCCTGTTCTGCCCCTTGGGCCCTCTGCCTTCCCTGTCACCTGCCTGGCTGATAGGCCTGACCACTTCAGTGGTGGGACTGAGCCGGACTGGGCTCTGCCATCTCGTGACTATAGGGGGGCGACCATCTTTGTGATGGAGTGACACCTAATTTGCATATTACTCTTTTATTAGATAGGATTATAATGTTTCTGTTATTATTAGTAGTAGTATCATTATTGCCTAACTCCCCTCAAAATATGTGGCAAAGTATATCAAATCCAACATGATCAGTGCTATGAACTAAACTATAGCTCCATCAAATTCAACAGTTGAAACCTTCACATCCATCGTTCTTATATTTGAAGACAGACCTTTCAGGAGGTACTTATGGTTAAATGAGGTCATAAAGAGAGGAAGATCTCTCCCCCTGCCCCTCTCTCTCTCTCTCTCTTTCTCTCTCTCTCTCTCTCTTTTCTTTCTCTCTTCTCTTCTCTCTGTTTTTCTCTCTCTCCTTCCTTTCCTCCCTCCCTCTCCCTCTCTCCATGAGCAGGCACCAAGTAAAGGCCACAAGAGGGCATAGTTATCAATCAGTGCTGGCTAATACAACTGAGGTCATGAATTATTCAGCACACCCCACCCTTCTGCTTTATGAAGCCACATACAATATACAATTCTTTCTCTCACTTCCATGCCTTGGCAAGAACATCTTTCCCTCCTACAGTGGCTATTAAATTCATACGCATTCTTTAAGAATACATTCAGACTAATTGAGCTCTGTGCTGCAAGTGTCCCCTGTGTTATGATTCATCAAAGCACTGATGACCACCAGCACCACTAAGTATGCTGTAAATGTTCCTCGACTAGATATTTAATAAATATGTCACTCAAAAATCATCTGGAATAACTTTGATTTTCTGCTGATAGATTGATATCACAGCAAAGCAATAAAAAATTTTCAAACAGAATATAGATACATCTATTATTAAAGCCCATCTGGCCATATTTTCAGTTGTTTGGCTATTATTTCCTCTTCATCTGTCTTCATCCCTTTTACTTTCCCACCCCTACCACCAATAGCTGCACAAGCACCACACCAAATTTCTGTTATTAGCTAACCCATTTTTTTTAACTTCTAATTCATGTCTTTAAGATTTCACACTCCACTTAAAGAGAATTTCTGCAAAGAAAGACCTATAGTGGGTTTCCCTCACTATTAGGAATTCTTTGAGGAACTATTTAGAAAATAGCTGTTTAGACTTCATTGCATAGGAATGAGGGAAACTGGCAGCTAAATGCAACCTAACAGTATCACCTGGAAGGGATTATCTCCAGTGATGGCAAAGCCCTGGGGGACTTAATGCTACTGGGTGTCAAGAAAACAGAACAAGAACTTTCAACATTCAGTAAATACTGTAGTGGGGCGGGGGTGGGGGAAGAGAGAGAGAAGTGGAAAGAGGACAGAGGAGAGAGGGGGGGAAAAGGGAAGGGAAAGGAGAGAATGAATGTAAAGGAGATTGGAGAAGAAAGACCACATGCAGAGTGAGAGGGGCCCAGGAGACTCCAACCCCACTGCTAGGGCAGCTGCAACCAGACAAACGTTCTGCCTGTCTCTTGCCCAACTCCTCTACTTGACTCAAGATGTGAAATAAACTGGAAATTTTCATGTTACAAATACAACTATAACATATTATGTTATAGACACAACTGAAGTATGACTCTAAATCAGATATGAAAGAGAAAGAAACTAACAAGCAATTTTGAGGAGTCAGGAAGATATATTTAAAGTATTTACATTACAAACTATATTGATCTACACAATCAGACCAAGAACAACCTTAACATGCATCTTTTCTTTGCAGTTCTGTCCTCTATGAGCTTCTAAACATCTTCAGGATTCTTCATCCTCTTCATGATCTTGTTCACAATATAATAATAATAAGGACTTGGGGTAGTTACAAAAATAATAGAATGTTTCCTAATATTTTAGTATCCTATGTAGCAGTAACCCAATGCAACATCTATTTTTCTAATCAGAACCACATTTTCAAAGATGAACACATTTATCATTGGGCACCCTGACCTTATTTTACCCATTCTTCATTTTAATAAAAATAGTATAATATATTTTATTCCATTTTAAAATAAACATCTTTTCCCTGGGAATCCTTTTATACATGTGAATCAATACACTCTTACAGAAAAAAACAGCAGCCCTGACTCAGGGCCATGAAAGAAGTTCCTGTAATAAATTACTATGGTTAGTGCTTCTAGACAAAGTGCTTCAGCTCCTGTAGCAAATTCATCCCAGTTCCTTTCATTAATCAGACTGCTTGCCTAGTTTTATCATTAGTGCCAGGCCTTTGGACTTGGTGCCTGAACCAATTAATATATAATTTAAATCAGAAGCATGTTTAAAAGTGTATCAGAGTACCCTGTAGTGACTGGGATAAAAGAACCTAAGTACATCACCGTGCATTAATTCCCAAAGTTTGTTCATAAAAATAATTGATTATTATAGGCAATAAGTTTTCTGAAGCAAAACCTTTTTTCTTATTCAACATTCCTTTCTGCATACAACAAATAGTATTATCTGCAAAGTTTAATAAGAGATATTTATTGGATAAAAAAACTCACTAAACCCCTCTCCACACTGCCTGAGAGATTTTTCTTGAGGTTTTCAATCTATCACATCAATCTTTCAATAGTCGTAGTAACAGAGAATAAAACTTACAAAGATCCCAAAACTTACAAACTAATAAGCTAAACTAAGTAAACTATTAGTAACTCCCTATTCATCAATTTCATGAATGGAGAAGTGAATGACAGGCTTCCACTCATCATTCTTATTTTCCCCGTGACTTACAGATGTGTCCAGAAGATCATCTGTATAGACTCCAACGACAAGCTACTTGTCAGGAGAGAAAATGAAAACAAAGGGTGTTGTTGAAAATGTGTCAGGCCCTGTCAACTGCTGATAAGAGAACCTTTGATCATCCTTATTCTGGGTCTCATTGTAACCAAACTGTCACTAATAGCTATTTAGAACATTACAACCATATTAATTTGGTTGCCTTAGACTAGGTATTAGACTTCAGCATATGTGACGATCATCTCTTAGAATAAAATTATCACTTGATTCTTCATGCTGAGAGAAAATTATTTCAGGCATTACTTGTTGCTACCCAACAGCCATACACATCCTGGACCCCAATCCATGCTCATATGCATGTACACACACACACACACACACACACAAAGTCATATGAAGTTCTTTGTGAAGAGCCCGGATTTTGTTCATTTTTTTGCTGATCATTTGCCTAGAGTTCTTCCAGTCTTGGGGAGTGATTGTGAGAAAGAGTAAAGCCTAATTAATATAAAGCAATCATCATAATTCCTTTCCCCTTGCTAGTGATTGGCTTTAAAATGGTTTTATGATACAAGTCTAGCAAAAGTAATATGAAGGGACTCCTGGAAAACTTTTTCCCTACGTTAAGAACGAGACATATCAGAGAAAACAATTCTTTCTGCTCTGGAATTTGTAGTGATGTTGGAAGCTGCTGCACCCACGTTTACACAGTGAGAGTCAAGTCTGAGAATAAGTATCAACATACTGAGGAGGACAAGAAATAGGAAAATCTGAATTCTTGATGATATTATTGAGCTGTTCAGTTGTCTGACCTTGGAACCACTTTACTTTGAAGCTTCTATTTATCCTATATAATAAAAGGCAAATATGCAAATCGACCAAATGGCTGAGCGGCTGGTTGCTACGTATTATATTCACTGATCACCACGGGACAGATATTCAATGCAGAAGCTGCCCCCTGGTGGTCAGTTTGCTCCCCAGGGGAGTGTTGCTCAGCTAGAAGCCAGGCTCATAGCTGGCAAGTGCAGCAGGAGTGGTGGGAGCCTCTCCTGCCTCCGTGGTAGCGCTAAGGATATCCAATTGCCGGCTTAGACCTGTTCCCCGTGCCTAGGCCTAAACCGGCAATCAGACATCCCCTGAGGGCTACCAGGCTGCGAGAGGGCGCAGGCTGGGCCTCTAGTGTATAATAAAGATTTTTGTATTCTTTAAACCATTTTGTTATAACAAGTCTATCTGCAGTTGAAATCATTTCATTTGATACAACAATCAAGATTCTTTGCTCAATATCTTCCAAAAACACTATATTTCCAGACAAAAAGGGCCTATACAAATGTAAATAAGAATAAAGTACAAATTGACCCAAATAATCCAAACAATATCACATTTTTTAGCTCAATGTAAGAATTCTAATCATCCTTGTAATCTTTTGTCAAGACATTAGAACCCTCTTTTGTACTTACATAGTAAGTAGCTAGTATCAGAATTCATTCACAGTGCAACGTGGGGATTAAAATGTCAGGCTCTAGATTTAGGTGCACAGGGGTTAGGTCCTAGATCTGCCCCTCTCTAGCTATGTCAACTGGGCAAAAACATAAGCTCCCTAAGCTTCAGTTCCATCATCTATAGAGTGAGAATAATGACAGCACTTATTTCTCTGCATTAATGTCGGCATGATGAGCTAATCCATATACTTGGCTCAGCACTTAGCATATAATAATGATTCAATAAATGTTGGCTACCAAAAAAATCCAGTAGTTATGCAAATACACATCAATATTATGAAGAAATAAGAGTTTAGGTCTTTAACATATTAAAAATGTCAACCTAGAAAGCACAACTATAAAATTTTATACTGGAAATGTTACTCAGAAGTAAAAAAATCAATGAAACTCCAGGAGGATTTGTGAAAAACTTTCAACCTCTGTTTTCCTCTCAAGAAAGTAAGGTCAGATTCAGTTAAATGAAAATTATTCAGATAACAACGTGCTAGCTTTACTTACAGGTAATATGCTCCATCATAAAAAAATATCATTGCAGTATATTAAAAACCATCCTGTAACATAATTTAGTACATGGGGGCAAAAGGCACACTCTGCAGATTTAAATACATGAATGAAAGAGGGTGGGTTTTAGAAATACTCAAAAGGTTTTAAAAGAGTGGCTGCCTTTTTAACTCTGGTGGTAACCTTTGGTTGCCCATAAGAGACAAAGGTGAAAATTATGATGCCATAAATTAATTTTTAAAGAAGAAATATATTTCCAATATTTAATGCAATATACTTGCCAAAGCTTACTCAGAGTTAGGGGGAAACAGTCTTTTTCAATTATTAAAAACTGCAAAATGATTACAGGTTGTTCACAATAGAAATGTGTATGTCAGCTAATATCTAATTAGGAAAACAGAATTAATAAATTTGTAAATTGGATTTGATTTAGACTTATACTGTTAAGATTAATTGTTTATTTTTTTAAATGGTTTTCTCCAACAACAGCTTCAATCATAAATCAGCAAATATTTAGTGAACATCTATCAAATGTCAGGCCATGGACTAGGCAATCTAAGCTTATGGATAAATGAAAAACGACTCTACCTCAAATATATCACAGTCCGCTTAGAAGGACATCTGATATGAGCTATAACATGGGTATGGCATAGAAGATACAGCAATTAAGTTTGAAGATTTAAGATTATTTCAATTTCACCAATAATGAAAACTACAATCAAGGCCAAAGCAATTGTTCTAGTTAATGATTATATCTACAAACAGAAATGAACACTGATGCATGAATGAGCCATTAACTATCATCTGAGGTCTGAGTATATTGTTCCCTCACCAAATCCTGAGGCCAGTCCCACATATCTCTTTAATTCTCCAAGGCTGATGCCTAAGTTACAAAAGGCATTCAAGTCCCTTCAATGATTTGAGCAGAACATTCTAAAGCTTACTTGTTTCTGTTTCTGCATCAAACCGTTAAATAAATATACAGATCAGATGTTTTGATCAAGTAACACAAATTTAAATATAACTTTATCATACAGAATATAAGAACAGATGAAGAAAAAACACAACATGAGATAATGATTAATAACAATTGCAAAATACTTTGAAAATCTGATATTTTCAGTGTTTTCTTCTCACCCATTTCACATTGGAAAATGGAAGCCTGAATGTAATTTAATGAAATTTATTTTTATATTTTACTAGAAGAATAATCTCATAATTCAAGCCCAACTATATACTTTTAGAATTTCCTTACTATTTGAGACTAAAGAATATCTGGATACATTATAAGCTATGTTGTTTAAAAAATGTGGGGGCAGGCTACAAGAGGTCAACGGGGAAGAAGCGGGACATAAGTAACACTTTCAACAATAAAGATTTAAAAATAAGTCAAATAAAATACAGGTAAATCCTTTAAAAAAACATAAAAACCCTATTTTAGTCTAACAAACCAATATGCATTTCACTTTCATTACTTTCTCTTTACTTCATCCCCAGAGAGAAGTAAATAATATGTGGAGGGGATCAAAAGCCAATCCAAACCAGCTGAGGTGGCTCAGTGATTGAGGTTCCATTCCCCATCAGGGCACATGCCAGGGCTGCAGGCTCAATCCCCCACAGGGGGCGTGCAGGAAGCAGCCAATCAATGATTCTCTCTCATCATTGGTGCTTCTATCTCTCTCTCCTTCTTTCTTCCTCTCTGAAATCTATAAAAAATATATTCTAAGAAAAAGTCAATCCATAATAAAAAGGAAAGGGGAATACACATTCCGCTATTCCATGCCCCGGCTGTCTAAAAGTCCAGTTTCCAAATCTGGTTATGGTGAAATGACTCAAACAGTTCTCAAGGAACAAGCAGGCCGTTCCTATATAGTCAAAGCTTAATCAAGCTCTTTCTTCAATGGTGTCACCCTGGCATGTTGGGACCTCACCTTATCGCTTCCTATTAATACAGTGTGGCAATTTATAATACTCTTTCATAGTTGTAAGCATAGGAAGAAATATATTTGCAAAGCTTCTCAAACAAAAGTTTTGATTGTTAAGTATACATTTAATTTTTTCCCAAAAAGAAAGAAAAAAGGATAATCTTGTTAAATAATAAAAGGATAATTTTGTTACTTGTCATGTTTGAGATGAAATTACTGAAAGAAAACAGATGCTGATTTTATATACAATTAATATATACATACATATATGTAATAAATCCATACAAAAGACTCGATTCCTGAATCCTCTTCCAAGACATTGCCAGGTCATCATATCCAGCCTTCCTGATCATACCGCAGATGCTGCATTAGGTCTCTTGTACATTGTTACACTGAGATATGATCATTAGTAGAAAATATTACACAACACATGCGCCCATCAGTAAGAGAAGAGGGCATATAGAGAGGCCCAAAAGTAATGAAATAATCTAGCCTAAAAATTTATTCAACTACAGGCAGATGCTCATATTCCTCCTTTCACATAAGGCTCATGGGAACAACTGCCCTTGATTCCAAAATTAACTCCCTACCTTTTCAAATCACACCATTTTTTCCCTATTTTCTGACCCCCAAAAAACTCCTGGTCGCTTTGGGATTAGTTCACTTCTGCTTTCTAGGAAACGACTAGGCCTACCATAGCTATTGATAGTTGAGTATCCTCCCCTGGACACAAATGAACCACCAAAGATTGGCAAGGTCTTGGTTCCTATGGTTAAGGGAAGGACCCTACACTCTTCTATAGTCAGTTGCCTTGTTTTATTTATCCTACCAAAAAATTGTTTACAACTGTATCCAAACTCACTTTCTGCCCCCACTTGGATAGCTTTTGTGCCCTCTGCCTTCCAGCATCTATACAGTCTACACAGAACATTCCTCTTTCATAATTTATTGCCTACAGATATGCTGAGAAACCATTTCAGGTGATGACACACATCTGTTAGTAAGCAAAGATGTCAAAATATCTTGGACAACCTGGGTATCTCCTTCACTGTCAATTTAAATTGAAAAAAAAAAAATTCAAATCCTCTCAAAATTGCTAAAATCAAAGACAGTTTGAATGCCCCTGCTGAGGTCTCAGAACATTGATTCCCACATATGCTATTAACTTCAGTTAGATTTTTTAATTATAAACTCTATTAGCTTCACCAGCTTCATTCTTGCTTCAGTTTCTTGTGCACAGAAGTAAACATTTTTAATGGCATTGGACAGAGATGCTATAAGCCATGCATGTCACCGCAGATGAGGTAATGACAATGGGAAGACAAGGGCCATGCAGCAATGAATCATCAGAGTTGTCCAAAGAAAGAAGAACTCTATCACAACATAAGAAATGGATGTTGTGATTCATCTGGAACTCTTCGCAACAAAATAGCTTCCTGTTCACACACTATTCTCTACTTTTCTATGAGAAGGAATAAAACATATAAACCATATTCTACAGTTACTCGTTCTCATAAAGCTGAAAGGCACCTCGGATACTTTAGAACACTTTGCAGCACTTACTCTGTTGTGCCTTTCCTTCTAAAACATGTTGGCAGTTGTGAAGCTGGCAATCTTGTCACTCAAATCCATAATTATAAGTAAGAAAATAACTTAAAGCATAAATTGTCACTGCATTAGCCATCACATTTACATGTCTCCTCAATTTAGTAATTGCCATAAAAGCCCATTTTATTTTTAAAGGCCAAAATGTAAAATAATTAACTTGTTGTTGTTAACTCTTTTGAATGAGCAGCGTTATTTTATTGCAATTTTTAAAATCAATTTTGCACCATTCAGTGTTGAATAGACAGCCTGTTAACAAGGAAGGGAAGGAATAGTTGAGTGCTTCATTTAACAATGTCTGTACCTGAAATCTTGCCAACCAGATTGAGCACCACAAGGAACAGCGTCTGAGAAAACAAACCTGAGCTTCCCAGGTGCAGTACAACTGCCCTGGCTTATTTTGGTAAGGAAAAACTCCTGCTGTATATTTCCTTAGCTCAAAAATGAATGCCTTCCCTGAAACAAACTTGATTTATAAAGTTATAGGACAAGATGGTTTAACTGCAACAATAAGTATTCAAACTCACCACAAATTCAAAGTAAGCCTACTTTCCTCGTGTTAACTACTATGGATTTTATAACTCCCTTTCTGGTTGTCTTCAAAGTAATAAAAAAGAAATATAATAAAACTCACCCTCCTCTAAGTTCTAAAAAATTATTCTCTGACTTAAGACTGAATACTAGCCTGCAGAATTATGTGCTGGCCCAGCCAGCACATGGGGGCGCCTTCTGGATAGGCAAATGCCTCTCTTGTTCACACTTAAGGCGCCCTGCCCTACGGAGTTACACAGAAAGGATGGGGCTCTGTTCACCAACCTGAGTCCGCATGCAACACATAAAGAGGGCCACTTAAGCAAGCTAAAACCCACATTAATGCCAAGGGCAATAATCAAAGAAATATCACATCAAGAAAATGAGAAGACAAGCCACAGACTGGAAGAAAATATTTGCAAATGACGTATGTAAAAAGGGACTATTATTCAAAATATACAAAGAACGCTCAGACCTCAGCCAACAAGAAAACCCAATTTTAAAATGGGCCAAAGATCTTAACAGATACTTCATCTCAAAAGTTATATAAATGGCAATGAGGAGATGAAAAGATCTCCACATAACGTCAAAAGGGAAATTCAAATTAAAAAACAATGAGTTACCACTACACACCTATTAAAATGGCCAAAAGCCATACACTGACAATACCAAATGCCATTAGGATGCAGAGCAATAAGAAGTCTCATTCTTTGCTGATCGGATTACAAAATGGTACAGCCACTTTGGAAGACAATTTGGCAATTTCTTACAAAATTAACATACTCTTACCATACAATCCAGCAATTATACCCTTTGGTATTCACCCAAAGGAGATGAAAATTTACATCCACACAAAAACCTGTCCATGCATGTTCATAGCAGCTGTATTCATAATTGCCAAAACTCAGAAACAACCAAGATGCCCTACAGTAGGTGAAAGGATACATAAACTGTGGACCATCTAGACCAGGGGTCCTCACACTTTTTAAACAGGGGGCTCGTTCACTGTCCCTCAGACCATTGGAGGGCCAGACTATAGTTTTTAAAAAAAAAAAACTATGAACAAATTCCTAGCACACTGCACATATCTTATTTTAAAGTAAAAAAACAAAATAGGAACAAATACAATATTTAAAATGAAGAACAAGTAAAGTTAAATCAACAAAGTTACCAGTATTTCAATGGGAACTATGGGCCTGCTTTTGGCTAATGAGATGGTCAATGTCTGGTTCCATATTTGTCACTGCTAGTCGTAACAAGTGATGCAAGTGTGCATCAGTTAGTCTAGATCTGGTTGGAGATTTCAGAAGTTTCATTCTGGAAAAAACCTGTTCACAGATATAAGTGCTGCCAAAGATGGTTGCCATTTTGAGTGCATGGTTCCTGAGATTAGGATATGTCTCAGAGGGGAGAGATGCATAGAAATTAGGAAGGCTGCTTGACTTGAATGCCTCTTTCAGAGAGTCACAATTCTGCAGTTTAGCCAGTTCCATTTGGTAAATTGTATCCACATTTTCAATGTCAATAGAAAATGGGTTCGGAACAGCTGTATGTCCTGTTTATGGAGATGAAGCTCTTTAAATGTAAATTGGAACTCCTTTTGCAACTTTTCCAGTGAATCCACACATATTTTGTCTGGGAATGCAACCAATGGTTTTTCCACTAACAAATTTTGAGTTGTGGGAAGATGGCAGAAATTTTCCTCCTTCACTTGTTTGATGAGGAGGCCTAATTTTACTTCAAATGCTTTCACATGTGATTGCATATCACAAATGAGCTTCCCCTTTCTTTGAAGTGGCACATTGAAACTGCTGAGTAGCTCTGTTACATCTGTCAGAAAGGCAAGGTGCCATTTCCATTCTGCATCATTGAGCTCTGGTACTTCTTTGTTTTTTGAAAGCAGAAAAGCTGTAATCTGTGGAAGTAAGTCATAGAAATTTTTCAATTCTCCCTCGACTCAGCCAACTGACTTCTATGTGGTACAGAACATCTTCATAGGCAACATTTAGCTCAGACAGAAATTCCTGAAATTGTCTGTGGTTTAGTGCATTAGCTCTAATGAAGTTAACATAAGATACCATAATTTTCATAACAGAGTCCCACTTCAGTGATTTCCTACACAGCGCTCGTTGTTGGATCAGGCAGTGTATGGCTATTGGATGAGAATGGTTATGTTTGTCCATCTCTTGGTTAATGTGAACAATTACTCCTTTCTTAGACCCCACCATGCTAGGAGCACCATCAGTTGTCACACTGGCTAGTTTAGATGTGAACAATTACTCCTTTCTTAGACCCCACCATGCTAGGAGCACCATCAGTTGTCACATTGGCTAGCTTAGCCCAGTCCAGCTCCAAACCATTCACAGTTTGGCAAATCTTTTCATAGATATACTCTCCTGTAGTTGTTCCTTTGATGCTTTGCAGTGCAGCAAGCTCTTCTGTGACTTCGAAATAGTCATTCGTCCCACAAATAAAAACTAGAAGTTGTGCAGAATCACAAACATCATTACTTTCATCAAGTGCCAAGGAAAAATAGGAAAGTTTTTTTGTGGGGTTTTGCAAATGCTGATGCAAATTGTCTCCCATTTCTTCAATCCTTCAGGTAATTGTAGGTCTTAAAAGACTCACTGTACTAAATAAATCAGACTCCTCTGGACACATCTCTTTGGCAACAGAAAGAAGGCATTCTTTAACAAATTCTCCCTCCACAAATGGTCTGCCAGTGCATCCTATTAGGTTGGCAACTTGAAAACTTGCTCGCAGCGATGAAATATTTAGCTGCTTCTGCTTCACAAAAGTATTTTGCTGAGTTGTCAATGTATTTTTCAGTTTTAATATTTTATCTTTTCTCACTTCTCTGACCAAACAATTATATTTATCTTTATGTTGAGTTTAATAGCGTCGACGCAAATTGTATTCTTTGAACACAGACACTATATTCTGGCATATCAAACACACAGATCTTTCCTTGTATTGCATGAAAAAGTAATCATAAGTCCACTGTTCTTTGAATATCCTACACTCCGAGTCAATTTTTCTCTTTCTTGATATCATTGTTTCCTAGGGATTCCAAATTGCTATTAGTAAAATACCAATATATATATAAACAGCGCTACAAAAACAATATACCAGCAATGACTTTGCCCACACAAAGACATATATACTGCACTGCCCATCAATGCAGTCTGATCAGTGCCCATCAATGCAGTTTGATCAGTGTCCATCAACGCAGCCTTGCCGGTCCACATCATTTCAGCCTCACCAGTGCCCATATTGGTGGAACTCCGCTTTTACCTCAGGCTCACACTGGTGCGGTGCGGGAACCAGCACGATTACAGAGCTGGTTCCTCCACCACCTTTCCAGTTCACACTACCCTGTGCGAACCACACTGCGATCTGTGAAGTCACATAGGAATCTGATCGCATGGGTGAGAAGACCCATACAATCAGATTCCACTGCAGGAAAAAAGGCGGCACGTATGCCAATCTAAAGCGAGTTCAGCCATACAAGCATATGGCTGAACTCGTACTGCTCAGAGATCGCAACAGTGTGAACCAGGGCTTACACAGCACACAACATACAACATCATACACAACTGAATAGCAATCAAAATATAAATGCACTTACTGTCAATTAAATTGGGTTTCCTACTCCTCGGCTGTCTGCAGAGCCAGATTAAGTTCCCATGGGGCCCTCGGCAGATTACCAGTTTGGGGCCCCCATGCAATAACACTAAGCACTGACCATTTGCATTAACACTGAGCACTTACAATTATCATCACCACTGAGCACTGACCATTTGCATTACCTCTGAGCGCTAACCATTTGCATTGAGTACTAACAATTTGCATTAGCACTGAGCACTGACTCTTTGCGTTATCACTGTGATGCAACCCCTCTAGAAACCACCCCCAACCAACTAACCAACTTTAAAAAAAAGGCTCTCCTAACTTCAAAAAAAGGTGCCCCCTATCTGCAAAAAAAAAAAAAAGACCTCCTAACTTCAGAAAAAAGGCTCCCCTTAACTGCAAAAAAAAGGCCCTACTAACTGCAAAATAAAATAAAAAATAGACCTCCTAACTTCAAAAAAAAAAATCCTAACTTGTTCTTACCTGGGTCCTCAGGCAGCAGCAGGCTCTGAACAGGCAAGCTCGTGACTCATCTGATCACACCCAAGACTGAGAGGAGTCGAGAGACAGAGAGAAGGAGGGGAGTTGGAGAGTGCGATGTACATTCCACACAGGCAAACTGTGGGCCTGGGACAAGTCGGCTGCTAAGCAGGACAGGCAGCAGCGGCAGAAACACTGGGCAGGCCAGATAAATGTCTTCGGCAGGCCGCATGTAGCCCATGGGCCGTAGTTTGAGGACCCCCTGATCTAGATAATGGAACAATGTTCAGAGCTAAAAAGAAAAAAAAATGAGCTATCAAGCCAGGAAAAGACAGTCAGTAAACTTAAATGCATATTACTAAGTGTAAGAAGCCAATCTAAAAGGCTACATATTGTTTCATTCCAACTATATGACTTTCTGGAAAAGGGAAAACTAAAAGAGAACTGGTTGCCAAGATTGTAAGGTGAGGGAGGGAAGAAGGGATGAAAAGGCAAAACAAAGAGTATGTTTAGGGCAGTGAAAATATTCTGTAGCATACTATAATGATGGATACATGCCATTATACATTTGTCCAAACACACAGAATGTACAACACCAAGAAAGACTCCTAATGTAAACTATGGACTTAGGGTAATTATTATGTAGGTTCATCAACTGTAACAAAAGTACCACTCTGGTGGGGATGTTGATAATGGGGAGTCTATGCATGTGTGAGGCAAGGTGTAAGGGAAATCTCTGTACACACCTCTCGATTTTTTTGTGTTATCTAAAACTGTGTCCCCACACACAAAAAAAGCCTTTTAAAAATCACACAAAAGTAAAGAAAATCTGAAGTTCTATTTTTTAGGCTATCATTGCTATGAATAATTATAGCATAGGGAAATGTCTATCTAGCATTCTGTCTTGATCGTTTTGCTCCTTGCATTAAATTATTTAAATGAACATTGTCACTGGCGTAATTTTTTAAATTGTGACTCAAAGAGCAATGTACTTGACAGCTCTTAACCTTCATATGCCATTGAGACCTTAGATGGCCAGGATACCTCCTGTTTACTTATTTTCTTTACTGTGGTCTTACAGTTACTCTGTAGGAAAATGTCACCTTCCATTGTATTAGCACAGTAATAACCTTTTCTTGCTTTCCAAATGAAAGCAAGTTACAATAAACAATGTCAACCTTAATTTTCTGGTATTTTACACTAAGTCACAGAGAAAGCAAGTGTAAAATGTTTCGCCTCACTTTCTTCCATTCTCATTAGTAGGTATCACAGAAATGTTGAGAGCTCAGACAAATTTTACAAACTATCTAGAGTGCACTCATTCTATTTACAGAAATAGAAACTGAGGCACAAAGAGAGCAAATGACTTGCCCTAGGTTGTTCTTGTCATTAGTGCCAAAAGCAAGCACAGACCCTAATTCTAAGCTGCTAGAATAGTGCCTTTCGCCCACTACCCTTATTCACTTGACTTATAATATAATCAGATGAAAGTGATCTTATGGTTGAAGAAAGCCAAAAGTGTAACTAGTACCCTAGATACTCAGAACCTTCAATGTTGAAAGAGACATTGATTTAAAAAATTCACGTTAGAGGAAACCAAAGTCTGGTTTAGCCCAGATGGATGCCAATAGACCTGCATTCCAGGGCAAGAAGGCTCCAGTCTTGTGCCATGTCTTTGCTCCGAGACTCTCTGCTCACTCCAAGTGACAGAAGACCCCTTCAAGGTGATTTAACAAATTAAAGGGGGATTTATTGACTTTTGTAACTGAAAAGTCAAAGATTATCTTCAGGCATTGTTAAATCTAGGAGTTAAAATAATGTCATCAGACACCCCTCTTTGTTCCTCCCACTGCAGAACAGCCAAAAAACTTAGTTGTTGTAAGTGAAACAAAAATAAGAACACAGAAAGGAGAAGGCAGATTGGCCAGGGACTCTGGGACTCAAGAAATGACACAGTGCTGAGTTCCCTGGGTTTCCTCTTGCCTCTTATATCCCAGACTTGGGAGTTGGAGAAACCAGAAAGACAGAAACAACAATTGCAGGGGGCGGGGAAAGTCCTCACTAAAAACTTGCCCTCAGCCAAAGAAACAGGAAAGTGAAGCCTAGCAAGACAGGAAAGGTTTAGACTACAGCCCTACTTCAGTAACAGAGCTTGGAAAAAAACAGTAACCTCACCCATCGCCCGTTAGCAAGACGAAGTGGAGAGCCTCTCCTTCAACCCTTACCAGGCTGTAATGATGCCCAACACCCCGTCATGGTGGAATCAGAGAAGGCTGAGGAGGGAGTTAAGACTTTCATCCCCACTGAGCAGCAGAAAGATCCCTCCTTGTGTTGTCACTGGAGGCCACATGGGGAGCCTAGATTCCACCCCCAACTACTGGTAAGGAGGCAATTCTCCAGCAGCAATGAGGCCTCACCTCACAGTGTCAGTGGAGTCCAAGAAGAAAGAGGTAAAAAGGCACCCCTCCTACAAGCAAGGTTATGTCCATGTTGGCCTATTGTGGAACCTGAACTCCCCCACCCACATGACAGTAAATGAGAAAACCTAATTTTTTTCTCCACCCAGGGTGTCAAGGAAAAACAAGTGGGGAGCCTGAACTTCCACCTTACCTGACTGTAATGTGGCAGTGACTCCTTCCCCTGCTAATAGGATGTCAGAGGAAGCCTTCTAAAATACAAAACTTAAATAAGATCCAGATTGTCATAACACACTATCCCAAATGTTCAGGGTACAATAAGAAATCACTCACCATACCAAGAACTAGGAAAACCTCAACTTGAATGAGAAACTGCAATCAACAGATGCCCAAACTTAAAAGGCAAGATGTTGAAATTTTTTCACAAGGATTTTAAAGTCGCCATAAAAAAAAATTGTCTTGATGAAAAACTACAAACACTCTTGAAACAAATAGAAAAATCTAAATTCTCAGCAAAGAAAGAAATATTTCCAACAAAGAAATAGGTTATGTAAAGAACCCAATAGAAATTTTAGAACTGAAAATTACAGTAATCAAAATTTTAAAGCTCAATAGATGGGTTCAACAGCAGAACAGAGATGACAGAAAAAAGAATCAGTGAACTTTAAGATGGAACAGGAAAATTTATCCATTCTAAACAATAGAAAAAAAATATACTGGGGAAAAATATGAGCAGAGCCTCAGGAAACTGGTTGATTACAACAACAACAAAAAAATAATAATCTTGCCCTACCGGTTTTGGCCCAGTGGCTAGATCATCAGTCTGTATCCTGAAAGCTCCCAGATCTGATTCAGGTCAAGAGTATGTACCTAGGTTGCAAGCTCTGGTCCTGGTCAGGACACATAGGGAGGCAACCAATGAATGTGTCTCTTTCACGTCAATGTTTCTCTCTGTGTGTCTCTCCTCCTCCTTCTACTTTCTCTAAAAATCAATGGAAAATATTCTCAGGTGAGGATTAACAACAATAAAAATAAAAATTCTAGTGTTCATGTCACTGAAGTTCAAAAGTAGATTCCTCTAGTCACACTCCTCAGACCACTGATCATAGTATGCACTGGTTGCCTCTTCATCTGTCTCTCTCTTTTCTAGACTCTTAGCTGTAGGAGGGCATAAATTATAGTTTCCATCTCTGCATCCCCAGTACTGTGCACATGGTAAGTGACCAATAAATATTAAGTGACTGCATGGACTCTTTTCTGTATTTTCCATGTATTATTATATCTAATAATTATGAAGCTTGAAATTAAGATTCAAATTCTAAAATTTTTTACTTCATTTTTGCAGATAAAGTCAGAGTGGCAAGTTCTTTTGAATATCTACCAAATAAACTTGTAAAAATGGGAAAACAATTTTGCTCACAAGGAAATATTTTACTTGAACAAAATTCAATATTAAAAATAACACTTTGAAATGAATACTTTGGTTTCAGAGCACTGAGGGACTTCTGAATTTTTAATGTATAATGATGTCATTAAAACAGTATATAAGGTTATAAAAGCATTTTTATGAAGAAATGGGCTCTTTATTCAATTTCTCACTTAGAACATGCAACAACAGTCAATTCATATTTTGAATTTTCATAAGAACATTGGAAAATCTATGAAGCTATTTCATGTTTTATGGATTCAGGAAACTATGGTTCAAAGATATATCATTTATTATCTTTTTTGCACTTGCTTTATTAACCATCTAGATCAAAGAATACTAAAAATTCCACAACAGAACTATATTCAGTGTGCATGTCTTAAGGAGAAATATGAAGCAAGTGTTCTACCAAGCTGAAGAGGTTCGTGTTAAGATTTGAGTGTTCCCAAGAGAAGACCCAATAACCAGTCTCCACAGAGAGCTCAGAAGCCTTAATATATTTCCTGTGATCTTACTGACCTCAGCTTTATCAAATCTACAGAACTGAGAGGATTCATCCAGATGACTCACAGGTCTCAAACTCATAAGTTAAACTCTACCACCTAGTATTCAAATGAGACAGTTCTTTCTATTGACCAGAATACTCATGTCCTCCACTCATAACATTCTGTTGCTGGTATCAGTAAATGGGGGAGAAAACAATTAGCAAAGTTGTGTGTGTGTGTGCACACGCACACATGGGTGCATAGAATCACACTATAAACAATCTCTGACTTAACTATGGTTGGACTTACAGTTTTTCCACTTTATAGTGGTATGAAAGTGATACACATTCACTAGAAAACATATTTTGAATTTTGATCTTTTACTGGGCTAGTGACATGCAGTACAATACTGTATCCTGATGCTGGACAGCAGCAGTGAGCCACAGCTCCCAGCCAGCCACCCCATCACCAGGGTAAACAAACTGTACTCTACAGTGTATTCATTGTGTTAGATGATTTTGCCAAACTGTGGGCTAATGTAACACATTTAAAGTAAATTGGCTCAACTATGATGTTTGGTAGATTCAATGCATTTTCATTTTACAATGTTTTCAATTTATGAGGGATTTATCAGGATGTAACCCCATTGTAAGTTAAAGAGCATCTGTACTGTGATTCTGCTAAATATTTTCCACTTTCCCCTTTGCCCTTCTGATCTAAACTGACCTTTATATCTTGTATCAATTGATCCTCGACTTTCATTCTTCTGATCGAGAAGCCCTAGCAGGAAACCAGAGGAAGGAAGGGAGGAGAATGAGATTAATGTATTTATTCCCTTTCTTCCTTCCCAGAGGTTGCCTCTGTCTGGCTAGGGCCCTCAGCTACAAGGTCACTGCATCTCTCAAGACAACATCATCCACATAATTCTCTCCATCCGTGTTCTTTTATCCTTTTCCTCATCTCCATGCTTCATGCCTACAGGTGATGAAAATTTCACTGCCAATTCTGGCCACTTGCTCTATCACTTTCGATTCCCTGACATTCTTCCTCCTCACACCTTTATGTAGCCTCTTAGAAAATACAGCATCATTGGATCATCTGGATTTAAGTGCGCTATCTCTTTTCTGTCAGGACTCTGACAGACACAACAAAAGAAGATAGCTAATCTCAAAAGACATATGGCCACTGTAAGACTATAGAAATGACCACACACTCACAACAGAGCACCTCCCTTGTGTGTGTACCCCCTGTTCGCTATCCCTCTTTAGAATAGTGCTGAACAGACACTGCCAATTTCTGGTTCTGGGGACCTCCCTTTTCCATGAGCTTTGCTGATGTTCTTCTCCCAACCCAGATTTGCTCACAGAGCCATCCTTCAGAAAGAGTGCAGCATGAATGATTATCTATATAATACTGAATTATAACCATTTTCCCCAATGCTTGACTCTCTGACATTTCCCATGTTATTATATGGCTCCTGAGGTGTTTCTAAACTCTTCTGTCAAATAATCAGACTTGTTAGTTTATTATCATAGGCAACTAATATTTTCATATTTTGTGGATTTTACCAGTTTAACATTAAAATATTAATCTTATTTCACTGAGTTTAAATTTTAAAGAAAGAACATTGTTACTCCACACACTACAAATAAAAACTTAAAATCTAAAAACTTCATATTCTAATTAAAATCTAATGAAATTAATCTTTTCCTCAATAGGACAAATGAATTTGACAATTAAGATAGTAAGATCAGAAATGTCTTTCCTTTATAAATACACCTTTTCACAAAACAGAGAAGTCTCCTACATAATTGGAAAAAGAATCCCACCATGTCTGCAATCTCAGTAGTTGTCAATGAAGGAATTATGTGTTCTCAAAAGCTTAGTCCCAATGCATGGTGTTTCTTCAGGTGAGTACAGAGAACTAGTGATAAAATTCAGAATTCATATGGTTGAATTTTTCCTACAAAGATGTAATTTCTTGTTTAGAAAGTTTTCACACATATTTTAATCATAAATTAAAATATATTCAGATCAAGGGCCAAACGAAATAATGATTTTAACTAGAAATCAAGAGCCCATCCTATTAATAAATTCTGCTGTTTTAACATTTGCTTTTCTTCATACAGCTAAAAGGACTACTTTTTTTTTTTTTTTCACTCTGAGACGTTTCTTGCAGAGTTTCAGAGGAACCAGCCCCTTAATGTCTCCCAGTGAACCGTGATCTCAAGATGCTCTTCATTTTCCTTCAACCTTGACTTTCTCCCAAAATGCTACGCCTTTTTCTGGCCTGTACCTTGTACCTACTTGATTCTAAACTTACTTTTTAAAATGTAGAAATGTAACAGCCAAACACTAGTCAGCAATCTATCAATTAAGTGACCTAAACATGCAGGAATGTTTTTAAACTTGTAGCCTGACTTGTTAGTACACCATAATTGCTGAATAATTTAATGCAGAAACAAAAATGGAAAAGTTTTTATCCATAAGTTACTTTTCAAGAGCAGAAATATTTACCACTTTTTACCAACAAAAGAAACTGGTATTTCCTTTTCTCTTTCTCTTCTCTCTCTCTGGTTTTGTTTTGTTTGTTTTTTTTTTTCCCCACTGTTAAATATCAGTAACACTTAGGGGGGGGAAATAATCCATACTGAACAAGGCAGCTATATTACCATAGAGTTTACAATATTAAGATTTATCTTTGCTTGAGGTAAAGTTAAGATTAAAGAGATGATGTCGCTAATGCCACACAGAGATTCATAAAACACTAAGCCATTACTACGACCTTAATAGGGAGCTCGAGATTCAAAACATCAATATTGTTTTATAACAGTCTCATATTCATTTAAAATTCAGTTGTAGTTTGTCATAGCTCTATTTCCCATTTCCATCTAAACTACATTGAATTTTTGTTGCACAAAATATTTTTTTATTTCTTGACTAACTGTATACTTCAAAAATTCATAGGATCCAAAGGTGAAAGACAAAGAATTTACAATATCAAGCAATATCAAGACCTCATTTTATAATTTATGATCTTGTTCAGTACTTTTGCAGTGAGTTAAGGAATTGCCGCGTGTACTAATATCAGACATTATAATAACAAGAGAATATCATGGAAAACTACTTCGTGATTTTTTTAAATTATGGTAATTCATTCTCAAAGTTTACTAACTGCACATTTTTACGCATTTATCAAAAGATCACAGCTCTGCCATATATTGTGCAATCTAAGGATAATTTCTTAATCACTCATCTATAAAATAGGTCTTTGTGGTGACTAAATGAAATAACATGTAAAATAGTTAGCATATAGTTTAGTTTACTTTTACGTCCCTCATTCTATTCTACATGGGGATGTCTAGACACTGAGCCAAGATTAAATAATAAAGAATGATTATAATGGGAAAAAGAATATACATAATCTGTACCAATATAAATATTACAAAGAAATTACAGTTTTATCCTTCATACTTGAAGACATTTTGTATATTCCTATCTACTAACTTATACAGACACAACTGTTTTCCATATTAACTATGTTTTATTAATCTGAAAAAATTTTAAGTGTCTTTGGCATATTCCCTATTTCTAGGACTCAGTATCTTATTTATAATACTTGAGGCCTGGTGCACAAAAATTTGTGCACTGGGGGTGGGGGGATCCCTCAGCCCGGCCTGTGCCCTCTTGCAGTCTGGGACCCCTCGGGGGATGTCCACCTGCTGGCTTAGGCCCCTCCCTGGGGGATCAAACCTAAGCTGGCAGTCAGACATCCCTCTGGCAGCCCAGGAGCCCTCAGGAGATGTCCATTTGCCAGCAGGGAGCAGGCCTAAGCTGCAGTCAGACATCCTTAGCACTGCTGAAGAGGCAGGAGAGGCTCACACCACCACCGCTATACTGGCAGCCATCAACCTGGCTTGTGGCTGAGCAGAGCTTCCCCTGTGGGAGCCCGCTGACCACCAGGGGGCATCTCCTACATTAAGCATCTTGCCTCCTGGTGGTCAGTGTGTGTCATAGTGACCAGTCATTCCCAGTCGTTCTGCTGTTAGGGTCAATTTGCATATTGCTGTTTTATTATATAGGATAGAAGCCTGGTACATGGGTAGGGGCCAGCTGGTTTGCCCTGAAGGGTGTTCCAGATAAGGGTGGGGTCCCCACTGAGGTGTCTGGCCAGCCTGTTGAGAGGCTGAGGGCCATTTTCAGGATGGCCACACCCCCTTTGGGGGGTGGGGTCCTGCTGGGGTGCCTGGCCAGTCTGACAGGCAGGCCAAGCCCCCCAGCAAGAACCCTCACCCCATGAGGGTGTGGCCAGCCTGGGTGAGGGGCTGATGGCTGTTTGCAGTCTGGCCACGGCCTCCAGTGACCCAAGCTCCCAGCAAGGCTAGCTGGAAGCAGGTATTTGGGATTTATTTATCTTCTATAATTGAAACTTTGTGCCTTGAGTGGAAGCCAGGACAGCCAGGAAGCTTGGCTTCCTCCATTGTCAGGGCAACCAAGCCTCCTGCTTGCTCCAGCTCCTTGGCTGCTGGCCGCCATCTTGGTTGGGTTAATTTGCATACAGTCACTCTGATTGGCTGGTGGGCATGGCTTGGAGTGTAGCAGAGTGACACTAATTTGCATGTTACACTTTTATTAGTGTAGATGAGAGGAGTTGAACTAGATCATCTCTAAAATGTATTTCATTCAAAATTATAAGAAGACTATATAATTTCTGAAATAGCTATAAGAAAGATATCTATATAGCCCTGGATATAAACCATTCTATCTAATAAAAGAGTAATATGCAAATTGACCATCACAAGATGGCTTCCCCCATGTGGTCAAAGATGGCTTCCCCATGTGCTCAAAGATGGCCACCACAAGATGGCCAGCAAGGGAGGGAAGTTGGAAGGGACCCAGGCCTGCAGGGGAAGACAGTTGGGGGGGACCCAGGCCTGCAGAGGAGGTCAGTTAG